>CANXYC010600330.1:0-49297 GCA_948193065.1 Aleurites moluccanus | reverse complement strand
GAAAATGCCCATGTTTGAATGAGTTTAGTTAAATTTCTAAAACTCTATGTTGGAATATTTATTATTTATATATTTAATTTATTTGCATCAATTTAGTTTATTTCTAAAATTGATAGTGTGCTTAAAGAATTCATATTTTGAGTAATAAATCTTTTTGTGATATAATGATTCAATATTTTATTTTAAACATTATATTATCTACCTATTGAAAAGAATTATATGTAGAACATAGGAGGAGATTTTTGGGTTTATTAAATAACCCTAATTTATGTTCTAATATAAATCCTAATAGGTAAAGAACCTTTGTAGTGGGCCTAATGGGCAAGAGCCCATTAACTGGTTTAACACTAGTGTAAACCTATATATATGCTAGTTGGGGGCAGCATGCTAGGTATTCCAAACTAGATACCTAGGGTGTAATGCTTCAAGCAATCGTATATATTGCTTGACCTAAAAAACTCTAACATCTAATCCTGTCCAAAAGAAAATCCCAACTCTTATTCTCAATGGCAAGCCTATTTTCGGATCTCTCATCTTTGTTGAGTTTTGGTTTTTCTGGTCCCTTCATTCTTCCTTCAGATCCTTATGATCGTGCCATTGCAAGATTTTGGGCTGCCTATCTTGACGACAAGGTATGTTGTCGTGTATTTTCAGTATGCAGAGCTCACTTGAGTTCCAGTTAGCTACTAGTAAAATGATTTTCTAATTTATAAAAGTCTAAAATAAATACAGTGGTTCCCAAATTTGAAAAAGCTTCGAACTTCTGAAGAGAGGCAACAGGCAATAGATGAAGCTGCAAGGCAAATAATGGCAGGGTTTGTACTGCTAGAGTTTGCATTTGTGAAAAATAGAAAAGGGAAGGCTTTCTTTTAAGGAGATGAAAGATCGCATTTGGTTGCTACTTGGGTTAGTTGAGAGTACTGAAACTAAGCTCTTCTCATCCTGCTGTGAAGGGCCTCATTGCAGAAACTGATAAGCTTATTAAGTTTGCAGAGTTTATCACCGCAAATTATAATGCTGCAAATGTTAAGTGATTATTTGCTATTATGGAGAATCTTGAAGCATAAGTAGATGGATCTTTAAATTCTGAGCATATATTGACTGCAAAATTGCACGGGTATCAAAGTTAGTCTTTTCATTCATTTGAAATAAATGAATTACATATATATATATATATATAATTCATTATTCATATTTAGAAAAATACAATTTAAAATATAAAATTTAATTGAATTTCAAATTTTTATATTTAGAATAATTTATAATTGATTTTTTTTTTCTAAAATAACCTCAATATAATAAATATAATTAAAATAAATAAATTTAAACAAACTGTTAATAATAAAATATTCCATAGGGGACATAAAATATTAGGTAAAAAAAATTAAAAATTAGCTATTATATTTGTAATGGTTAGCTTTTGAAATTTATTTTTAAAAAGTTAACTTTTGAATTAAATGCTATAACTTGTAGTTTTTAATTTAAAAATTAATTTGTTTAAGATGTTATTAGAATTTAAAATAATTACAAAAATAATTATTGTTAATTAAAAAATATCCATTTTTATTTTAAAATTTTAATATTTATATGTATTCATATAATTAAATATAAATTAAATTAAAATATATATTTACTTTATTAACATATGTAATATTAAAATTATTAGTTGCATATAATTATAATTTATCATAATATATAAAATAATATTTTTATTTATTATTTTAAAATTTATTTTAATTTTAATCATTGAATTGTCAAAAAGTTCATAATTTTTTACACGCTTACTATTAAATTAAACAGTTCCTAAAACGTCACCAAATAAGTCCTTTTCTTTTTAGCTTTTGTTGCGAAAGATTTGCGACACAACAAAAACGACAAATAATTTTAATGGTCATTTACGCACAAGAACAATTAAGATAGGGATTGTAATTTTTTTTTTTTTTACTTATTGTAATTTTAAATCTTTTTCTTTATTTAAAAACTCAAATTTTATAAAAATTCAATTTAATTAAATAATTTTTTTATTAATTTTCATATTTAAAAAATATAATTCAATTATTTTAAGTTAAAATATTATTTTAAAAGAAATAAAAATCATATTAAAATAAAAAAAAATACAGAATTTCAATTTATTTAATGAAATCATTATTTAAAATTTAAAATATCTTCATTTAAATTAAATGTCATCTTTTTATTAAAAAAATAAAATGATAAAATAATTAATTTTAAATTTTAAATTATTTATAATAGAATTCAACTGAATTATATTATTCTGAAAATATATCAAATACATAAATTATGTCATTAAATAAATTTACATATTTATTTTTTTAATAATTGAAATATATTGTTTGTATTTTTTTTTTCTCTTTGTTAATATTAAGGTGAAAAATTAGAATAATAAAATTATTATAATTTAGGAACAAACAATTCATTTAATAAATGCATTATTAAATTAATATTGCAATTTTACTGTACTCATCTCTGCAAAAGAATCTCGTGTGTATGAAAATAATTGAGTAAATTATTGATTGATGAAGATAATATTCAGTTAAATTCAAGATAATAACTGAATTGATAAAAGAAGCAGCAAAACGTTTGATGGATCGATGTCCTCGTAAGATTCGTACGGGGAAAGAAAGACAGGGACAATGTGTCCCCGACAAAAGTAACACGATTCAAATGTCTGTATTCTCATTCTCACCACCATGTCCATCATCTTTCATGTAAGAGCAACCAAATTCAGATTTATATACACTTTCTACTCTTAACTATTGCTAGAAAGAAACATAAAAATGGAGGAAGGTATCAAATTGGACACGATGGGGATACCAAGTCAACACCTTTTCTGATGCTTGTATCTCTGCCGTTAACTCTTATTATCACCAGGTCTCTCTTCCTCTTTGTGTTTCCAATTTTATTCAGTTCAGGCCTTACGGGTCTTCTTTTTTGTACAAATTTTGAATTTTTTTTTTTTTTGTTAATTAATGAAGGTGTTAAGCTATGGGAGAGAGAGACGCGTGATTCTTGAAGCTCCTATTCATGACCAAGATTGTGTATTAGCCAATATTTTGGCTGCCCATTTTCTCTGCTCTGCCAATCCTTCTCGAGCTTCTTTTCATATCCAGGCTGCGAAGTCTCGACTTCTGAGTTTTTCTCTTTTTTACTTTTTCCTGGAAAATATCTCTAAATTATACTTGTGTTTCTAAACAGGAATAAGCTACCTCCTACGAGAAAGCGGTTTTTGATGCGATTATGTCTTTGATTTCTGAGAACAGAGACGATGATGTTGCTCTTGAATTTCATTCTAAGGTGGATGATTCTTTGGTTACTGTTCGTATTTGTTCTAATAGTCTTTCTTTAATCATGTGTTTTTCAATCTTGTTAGTGTTTTGTTTAAATTGCATTATCTAGAAATGGGATTTTACTGCTTTCTTGATAGCTTATAAAACCAAAAAAGAAATGGGAGTGGGACCTTTTTTTTTTAAGTGTTGATTCTGTCGAGATTTGATTTACTCGTATTGTTTCTCCCAATTATGAAGTTATCACTCCTTAAATTCACTTTCTCTGAAGAAAATTAAGTGTTTGGATTCAATGGATATTGACAAAATGTAATTGAAGGCTATGAATTTTGCAGCTGTTGAATGATTACACAAAAGATTTAGTTTCTTTGAAAAGGGCTGAGGTGCTCTGTTTCTATATGGGTAGACCTGACTTGTCTAGGCCTTGTCCAACAGCTTCTTTCCTCTTCAGTGAATTTAAGGTTTATTTTATTATCGATTGGGTTTAATAAGAATTTAATTTCAATAGGTTCTACCCAAAAATGAACAAGAAGATTATATATTTGGCATGCTTGCTTTTCAATTACTAGAGCTGGGCCAAATGACTGATGCTGAAAAAGCTGCAAGAAAGGCATATGAGATAAACCAGCAGGATTACTGGGCACAACATGCTGTGAGTTCTAATTGTTTTAGCATTCTTTGATGATTGATGTATTAGCTTCTCTTTACATTTTTTTTCAACTTCAAAATTACTTGTATTATTTTACTTGTCTTTGAAAATTTATAAATAATCTTGTAAAAGGAAGATCATTTATCCTAGCACGATTCAAAGTTTCCTGAACATTAATGCTGTATAAATTCTACTTGTAGCAAGGAGCTATTATTTGCAATAATTAAGCCATATTCATTAATGTTGATTCTTATGCAGATATGCCATGTTCGTCTATGAGTGTTGTTTCAAAGAAGCACTAGAGTTCATGGAAGAATGCTCATCTTCATGGAGTTCTTGTTCATCATTTATGTATGTGTAAGAAAGCGATTAAACTAGATGTTATTATGAATTTATTAAATACTTTATTTATGCCTCGGTTGGTTCAATTGTTTTGATCTACAGGCTGACACATAATTGGTGGCATGTAGCTCTTTGTTACTTGGAAGGTCATTCTTCAATGCAAAAAGTAATTGAAATTTATGATCATCGTATCTGGAAGGAGTTAGAAAGAGATGATGCTGCATCTCCAGAGGTATATTATTATACAAGTCTATTCAAGATAAATCGGATTTTTGCATTACAAGGCTTAACATTCATGTGCATTGCATTCAGGTGTACTTGAATGCCTTGGGTTTGTGCTGCGTGTGTACGTGCGGGATGAACTTGGTGCCTTCGAAGATCGTTTGAAGGTCTTAGCTAACAGAGTAAAAGATGAAGTGAGTTACAAAACTCCATCATAAGTGTGAAAAAGCCTTAAAAAGTAATTGAGCAGTTATGAATGAATGATGCCTATATGGAACTGGTTTTATTCAAGTTTAATGAGTCATTTTAAGAAACTATTTTGCAAAACATATTTGGACGAGTATTTCTACTTTATTTTAATTGGGTGGTCAAACAGACATTTTGAGATCTTATGTAGAAACTTCCTTATGTCTGTGCTCTTGTGAAACACAGTGCAATTGGCTTGGATTTGATGTTGGCTACATTTTTGGTTCTCAATCAGTTTATTATGGGCATTGAAGAAAAAGTTGAATTTTGGTACCTTTCAATCTTCTAATGTGCTTGATAGTGTTGTTAGAACAACAACTAATAACAGTAACTGGTATGTGGATTTCCATGATTAATTAAAACTGTAAAACAATTTTTCTTTTATTTTTGGAAATTTATTTATTATTATGGAATTATATTTATGGCAAAATTTGTCAATTACAACTTCAATTTAACCAGAAAATAACCAAGTATTAGTAGTACTACACAGGGATGTATAGTGGCTTGATCCTAATGCTTCCTTTAATTCAGGCCTGCAGAAGCTTGCAAAGAAATTTAGTGGTCTTTTATGTGTTAGGCATGTAGGCATCAATTCATCCTTGATTGCTTTTAACCTACCTGCACTTTACTTGCAATTCGTTTTGTTTTAATCATTTTTCCTTGAGATGGACATAGATGAAAAAAATCTGAATTTGAAGTACACACCTAGCAGACAAGGAGACATATGGTGCAAACATCACTAATTGCCACTTATAATCTCTATGTTCAAATGCTTGAATCAAAGCACTAATTTCCACTGTGATTTTGTTTTCGAGATGCTTTTTCCTTGTTTCATAGGCAATGATGTCACAATATAACTGATGTGTGTATTAATGTCCCATATATGGATTCCCGTTTCTAATTGTTCTGTGATATTTATTCATGCACTTTAATATTTAGGCCAACTGGTATTTAGAATGGCATTTTGATGTGTTGATATTATGGGCCTTAGCTAAAACTGGTGAACTGTTAAAAGCAGAAGATTTACTTGAGGGCTTGAAATCCAGGTAAAATCCTTCTTCCCTTGTTTTATCATTCTTGTACAGTCCAACATTTATTTTATTGCAATTTGATTCTCTTTTGTAGAATTGCTAGGATGAACAAGAAGCAGAAACAAATAATGCAGAGAGCAATTCTGGTTTGTTCTGATTGCTATTTCATTCAACTTTCTGGTTCATTATCTTGCACTTTCAAGTTATTGCTTTTTAGTACTTCCAAGTTAGTACTTGATAGGTTAAATTTATACACAACTCTGTCAAATCATACAGATGATTGAACCCTTGTTCTGGATAGGTAAGGTGTTGACTAATTTTTGGAGCGGTTGGAAATTATAATTCCTTTTTCCTAATGATCAATAAGAAGTTAACAGAAAATTGTTCCCATTAAAGATTCGGGTTTACATTGTAGCTCTCTTGCATTCATGCTTGATAATTTGATTTATATTAGCTTAGATCTGCCATAATTATTTTCTTTTGTTATTTGTAAAAGGCAGAATTCCTTTTCGAAATTTATTAATGCTTTTCTTTTTGAGCTTGCAGAAGCCCTATAGGAGTATGGGAAGGGTAACAACAAACGAGCATTGGAAGTACTTGGTCCTAATTTTAATGCATATAATTGTAAGGTATTATTGTCAAGTTGATCCTTGCGTCCTTCCTCTAATTGCATTTGCATGTATCTGTACTAGAACATGTGAATTCTTACTTCTTTATTCCAGATGATTGGAGCATCTGATGAGCAACTTGATGTATTTAATGAAGTCTGGTACAATATGTTGCTGAACACCGGACAAGCTACCAAGGGTATGATATTTCTACTTTCACAATCAACTTTGTCGGTTGCTTCTCTCTAACTTTCTTCCTTGAATTGTAGCCATTGAAGTACTTGAGAAACAGATCAAGAAGAGAGAAGGAGCCCCTTTCATGTGGCGTCTATTGGTATTACTCCACCTTTTACTTGGATAAATTTATGCATGTCATGCATGCAATATCTTAATTCATTTTTGTTTCGTTCAGGAGAAGGGATATGCAATGGTTGGTAGGCAGGAAGCTAAAATTGCTAGTGAAAAAGCTAGGGCATTAGAATCTGCATACTTCTCATAGGGTAAATTGATGGTACGTGTGAATACTGCTGGGTCTAACTACTCTTAGCACTTGAAAAAGGTGGAATCATCGTTCACCAAATAATCTGATCTTTATGACCCAAATAAACCCTACTCGTAAAGACGGTTTATAATCATCTTAGCTTTGTTGCCACGCATGTATAGTATAAACTTGTATGACGTAATGCTAATGTAAGTTGAATAAAAATGAACCTGTGTTTAAACTTCTATCACTTTCTTAGCAATGGAGAAAAAACTTTTTCTTGCAGGTTTTATATTTTCCATTAATGTACATTGAGATTTCTCGTATGGCAATGAGTTAATGGTCAAACAGCGTTTTCACATCAATTAGTGGAGAAGAAGACAGATTAAGGAAGTTATTCTAATTAAGGTACTTAGTTGCAAAATTAGTGTCCTTTGAAGCCAACCCCAATCAAGGCAGAACAAAGAAAAAGAGCAAACGCAAGTGTGTTGGTCAAGGTTGGGTAAAAGGCGGTTGAATGAGTATTTTCTTTGCATTAACAAGGTAATTTTCAGTTATAACTGAGATAGATCCAACTGGGCTAATTACACATCCATCATGTGGTTTCAATGATAAATTACCGTCTTTTTGAGGATTAGAAGATGTCCAATTTGAGAAATGCATTCTTATTGAAGATTATATATTTGAAATTCAATTTAGATTATCCGTCTCTTTATATATTTATAATGGGTCACATTATTTATAATAAAAATTTAATTGTTAAAATACTTAAAAAATAAATAATATAAAATTTATATAAATATATAGAATAAAAAAAAAAAAAGACATCATACGTAACAAAAAAATCTAAAATGTTTAAAACCATTTTTCATATTTATTTATTTTTTATTTTATATTCTTTTTATACATAAAATCACACATGTTATATATAATCTTATTGTATATTTTTTTTTTCATACTCATTTTATAAATCATATTATCTATTTATATATAGAGTGATAATAAGGATTAAAAAAGAAACAAGAATGTATTTGACATTCTCTTTTTATCAAAGCTAATACATACAAACAAAACATCTGAGACACTTTCAGTCAAAACCCTTTCAATCAATCAACAATTCAACCCTTTGCCACGTCACTTTCTCCGTTCGAATTTTTAACCCCGCCAAACAGACGTGTGCGGCCCCGGATCCGCTCTAGCTCCTCCACTACTTCCTTTGAAGACGGTCTATCATCCTTATCCGCCGCCACACACCGGAATGCTAGCTCCGCCGCCGCATATACACTCTCATTCCCCGATTCCCCTTCCACCGTCAATACTGGGTCCACTACTTGATGGAGCTGGCCCATTTGAATCTTGGATACCATCAGATCCGCCAACGCCATCTCTCTTTTGTCCCTACTCTGATCCACCGCTTTCAACCCAGAAATCAACTCTAACAAAACCACTCCAAAACTATATACGTCGCTCTTCTCGGTTAACCGGAAGGACCGGTGATAATCCGGGTCCAAGTAACCCGGCGTACCCTGAGGTCCGGTCCAAACATACTCGGATGAAGTCGATGTTTCGGGGAAAACCAACAGTCTTGAAAGCCCGAAATCACCCACTTTGATTCTCATATCTTTCTCTATAAAAATGTTTGATGAAGTTATATCTCTGTGAACAATCGCCGGCTGGACCGCGAAATGCAAGTATTCTAAAGCTAGAGCTGTTTGCAATGCAATATCGAGCCTCACTTGCCATGTTAAAGACCCTTTACGGTGCAAATTCTTTGGGCCATGAAGGTGGTCGGCGAGAGTGCCATTAGGGATATAGTCATAGATTAGAAGTAACCCTCTCGGGTCGCTGCAGTACCCGTGAAGCTTAACGAGATTTGGATGATCTATTGAAGATAATATCAGGATTTCGTTACAGAATGACTTGGTGGAGAATGCTCTGCCAGCGGCGGCGGCGGCATGGTGGAGTTTATGGAGGTATTTAACAGCCACGATTCTGCCATCGTAGAGATGTGCCAAATATACAGACCCAAAACCACCGTCACCGATTTTGCGATTCGGGTCGAAGCAGTTTGTGGAAGATTCGAGCTCCTCGTAGGTGAACACAGGTGGGAGTAGACTGGCAGAGCGGTGGCGGTGAAGGAATAGTATTGTTGGGTCTTCTTCTGATGTTAATGATCTCAAACGCCTAGACCTGTAAATAGCTGCAACAACCAAAATGACTAGTAGTAAACACAATACTGTGAAAATTGAACAGAAAATCGCGTTTCGGTTTGCATTATCTCCTCGAATCCATGGAGGTGAGAATCTAGATTTAGGCAGGAAACAGAGGAATCGCTTTTCTGGGTCTGAAGAATTGAAGCCGCAGATTCCATTCTTCGATTCGCAGTCTCTGCAACTGGAGAAATAAGAATCTTGAGATTCGTCATATTCAACGTGGAGCCCAACAGTTAAAAACTGGTCAAGATATCCTAAAATGTCAGATTGGCAACCCTGCCCGGAGATAGGACGGTGACTAGATCCACAACCATAGAGGAGTTGAACAGGGCTCTTAATGAGCTTACATTCCCAAGGACAATGGCTGCAATTGGGAAGATATGGAGGGGAACAAGAGCGAACAACAGAGAGACGAGAACAGTCAGAATCAGAGAATCGAAATGGGGAACCAGTGAGATTGATAGACCGGTCAGGAATTGAAAGAGAAGAGCAATTGCTGTGTGTAGTTGTTTTAGTTGATGTAAAGGAGTGATGGGTAACGGGAGAAAGAGTGAGAGACGTAGAGTTGGGTTCAAACTCAATGAGAAAGAAAGAAAAATTGTTAATGGAGATAATGGAGTAAGGTAAAGAGCATTTCAGTTGAAAAGAAGGATGACCACAGCCTGGTGAAATAGAGAAAGGAAAAGGAGGAGCAGATGCAAATGGAGGACAAGAAGATCTGGAAATTACATCATGACTACATGCAAGACCACCTGAAAAAATGATATTTAAAGAAAAAAAGAGTATCAAGAGCACAGCGGAGGTGGAGGTGGAGCTGGAAAGAAAGAAATGCAGCGGCGGTGGAGGCATTGATGGAAAATGAAGGGAGAAACTAGTTATTAGCACTTTAGCAGTAATCATAGAAGGAAAATTTTGGATTATTGATCTGAAATAGTGGTTTTTGGAACAGTATTGGAGTTGGGGTTGCAGCACAGAGAAAGAGGGACTCGGAAGAAACGAGAGGTCACGTGAAGAGAAGAAGAGTGAAGACAAAAACAATTCGAAAGAGGTGAGGAAAGGGAAGAGGGCAAAGAGGGGGTCCGACTGGTGGAAATATCTGGAAATCTTGGCCCCTTGCCTTTGCTTTTCTGCTTTCAAAATTCCTTGCTTTTTGCAATTCACATCACTTTTCTTTTCTTTTTTAAGGCATTGCTATTTTTACAATTTACTATATTATTTGTCTCATTAATTAATTATATCAATAATAAATAGAAAAAATAAATTATGTATTTCTTGAATCCATATATTTATCTAATTATATCGATATTATGGTTTTATATTTTGGAAATTTTAAATGTTAATTCATTTCATATTAAATCTTTAAAGATAATAATGTAGTCAATTTATTAAAATATATATATATCTTATGCTAAGAAATATATATACTCATTAATCTATTAATATATATATACTCTTTAACCTATTAATATGACATGTAAACATAAATGGATTTAGGTAATAGCAAGAAGCACCTATTTCTTTTTATTTTTATAATTTTTAAAATAAATTATTATTTAATATTTATAATTTGATGAAATTAAGAAAATGATAATTTTATTTTGAAAAGTTAACACTTTAATTTCTGTATTTTCTTTTTCTTTTTTATTTTTCTTTATTTTATTTCATTTTTTTATTTTTTTCAATTTTCTTTTCTTTTTAGTGATATTGATATAGTACTCCCTCTTAAAATTCATAAAATTTATTTCAATAACTATCCTAATATCTTCTTTTTTTTAAATGTTTACAGTCATCCTAAATGTAATTTCATATACTAATGAGTTTTTAACTTAATGATATTGTATTCGATATGTTAATACATAATATCTGATTTAAAAAGGGGAGAATAAACACAAAGTTGGTCTGGACACTTTGATATATTTAAAAAGTGAAAATTACCGAAATGGCTATGGTGGTCTTTGGTAATTGATCTTTGGAATCCAAAGTCTTCATTTCTAATATGTTTAAAAATAATTTCAATTTTACAATAATAAGGTAAGGCCCCAAAAAATTCAATTACACCACTTTGTTGTTATATGGGTCATATGTTGAAGCAGAATAACAAATAATGATAAAAATGGGTTATCTATTTTGAAACATTTGGTACCAGAAACTTTGTTTCTGTGTGGTGTAGTCAGTTACTGGTACAAAAGAAAAAAATATTATTATTATTATTATTATTATTATTGACACAAGACAGTGGTCTCACTTTAAACATTGCATTAACTTATGATATGATATGATATAACGAAAATGTGCGTTGACTCATATCTAAGCAACAGTGACTTCACAATACTGGGCCCAACTACTCAACTGTGTCCTAATTTTGGTGGACTCTTTATATGGGCCTAATTTAGTTTTTAGTGAACAGTTATGGACATTGTCAACCTTTGTCCTAATCCAAATGGTTACCTTAAACTTGGTTAATGGGCCATTAACTGCTAAAAAGACAAGGAATTGATCAATCAGTTTTAATGGAGTGATACCGAAAATTAGGACTAAATTAAGATGTATTTTATTTAAATTATTTGGAAAAATGAAGTTTCTGAAATATAATGTCTAAAAGCATTCAAATATAAGGTATATCTAGAAATTTATTTAAGGGAGGCCATATTGATATTTCTTTTTTAATTTTTGACACTTTTATTATATTTTTCATTATTGAATTTGACTATAATATATTTATTATATTATTTAGCTAATAATTCTTATAAGAAAAAAATGTTAAATTCTCATTTATTTTTATATTTCATAATTATTATTAATTTATAGAAATATTTTTTATATTTTTATATTTTAAAAAAATATATAATACTAAAAAAATTATATATATACACATATATATAATTTTACATAATAAAATATTTATTTTTATGTGTTATAAAATAAATTTTCTTTTAAATTTTATATTTTATTTAAATATTTTCTAAAGATTTTTTTTTATTATCAAGAAAGTTAATTAAGTAAATAAAAATTAAAATATTAATACCTCTCAATATATTTTTAAAATAATTTAATAATCTTAAAAATATATATTTTTGTAATAATGTGTTTTTTAATACTTTACTTGTTATTTTAATCATATAATTTATTCAATTTATAACGACAAAACATATGATTTATTAGGATATTTTAGTAAAATATATATTTTTAATGAGCATAATTTAAAATAATTTCTTAAAATAATTTTTTTATAGGATTATGATTTACGAATTTATTTTGTAAATTATCTTTCTTATTAAAAGTGAAAAAAATATATATTTTGCTCTGAAAAATATAAAAAATTATAAATTATAAATTATAAAATAAAAAAATTTATTTCATGAAAAACTATATTATTATTTTTAAATAAAAAAATATAATATTAAATATATTTTTTATTATTTAAAAAATATATATATAAATATCACTTTTATGAAATAAAAAATAAAAGTACATGTAACTATTTTTTTTAGTACATAAGCTTTCTTTTTTTTATAAAAATTAAAAAAATAAAAAATTTTGCTTAATTTTCTATTATATATATGTGTGAATTAAAAATAAAAATAATAAAATATAAAAGAAAATGAAAATTAAATATTTTTTTTTTTATGAGAGTTAGTAGTTAAATAATATAATAAAGATATCATAATTAAATTTAGGGCAAATTATAATTTAGTTCTTTAATTTTGATACTAATAACGAAATGGTTCCCATATTTTGAGAAATACATTATTACATCCCTATATTTTACTCTATCAGACTATTTAATCTTTCCGTCTATTTTTACTGTTAAATACCTATGAAAAGATTAAAATATCATTTATTCACTCTTAAATTCTCCATTCCACTTATGGCAACAAGAGCCACATTTATCCCTCCATATTATTTACAAGCAATTTCCAATTGCAAGTAAATAAAAAAAGAAAAATTATTCAAATTTCAAACTGAAATTTTCATCACAACCTAAAAATTCAATTTTCAAAAAATCCAAGAAAGACACACCTATTAAACCTCCTTCTTAAATCAATAAATAACAATATGAGAATGATATTACTAATAATTAAGAGAAAGAAATAAAACCCAGTTCAAAAATTTAAAAATTATTTTTAAATTATGGATTAAGAGAGAGTGGTTAATAATGAATGGTATTGGTGGGTAATTGTGGGTTGCAGTGGAGAAGGGAAAGATATGAGGGTAATTTAGAATAAAATTTTAATTTTTTAATTTTTTAATTTTAATTTTTTTTAATTTATTTTTAACAAAAAAGATAAAAAAATAGACGAAAGGATTATATAGTCTTACGGAATAAAAATGTAGGAACTCAATCATGTATTTTTCAAAATACAGACGGAATAAAAATATAGGAACTCAATCATGTATTTTTCAAAATACAGGGATCGCTTCGTTGTTAGAATCAAAAGTTATGGACTAAATTATAATTTGTCCATAAATTTAATAATAAAAAAATGAATGAAAGTGTCAAAAATCAAAAGAGAATAATCAATATCTCTACTCTTATTTAATATATTAAATTACAAGTATTCAATCATGTTAAACACTATTTAACATTCTAATCTCCTTCCGATTAAAAAAAATATTAAGTAATATAAAAAATATATTCTTTATATTTATATAAATATATTTTTATGAATATAAATAGGAGTAATATATTACCTTCATATCAAATAATTTCAAAACACAAATTGCATTGTTTCTCACCTTTCTTAAAAAATTTAGGCCAAGTGGAAATGCATCCACCAGCAAAAAGTCTACACTAATGACGCACCAAATAACATCTTAACAATCTGAAAAAGTGCTCCCACTTAACAGTCAATCGGAGTTTCTTACCATTTTTCAAGGTTTGTGGGGGCAATCAAATCATCTTTAGGAGAAGGAAAACTCTCTCAATAGTCAACACAATATAAAATTAAGGCTCTCACTTCTAGATGAAGTATTTAATATATTAAAAATAATAACTATAAAGATCCCTTTGAAAATAAGAATTTTCAATTTTAATTCAAATTCTCTATAATTAGAATTTTATCGTTTGTTTTACATAAAAAAATTAATGACGATAAAAATAGTGATAAATTACCAATGATGACGATTCGGTGAATCATTATTGCTAATAGTAACGGTCGGGCGAGTCATCGACGCCGGAGATGACAGTCCGTCGAATCATTATCGTCGATGATAACTGTCATGTGAGCCACCGTCCACCGTCGCCGACGATGATGATGACGCTAAGGATGAAAATGGCGATGATGCCGAGGGTGACGGTGGCGGTAGGAGAGAGAATTATAGTCATGAACTTGTAATTTTTATGGGTTTATAATGAAATTGTGGAAATAATTTTTTAGTTATATTACAATTCCATTAAATTATAGTTAGGATTTCAATTCTAATTCTAAATAGTTTTCAAATATTATAATTAAGAATTTTAATTTTAATTTCAATTCTAATTTTAATTTCATACTCTCCAAATAGATCTAAATGAATTTGATAATACCAATTTGATATCTAAAAATGAAAAAACAAAAGAAACCATATCCCTCCAACTATATCTATTATTCTTCCTTTTTAAAATAAAAATTTTATTTTTTTTAGATGTCTCAATTTAATTATTTTATTTTTATTTTAAATTGATAATAATATTCTCATTAAAAATATATTGACAAATATAAAAATTAATTAAGAATTATAGAATGTGAGAAAATTTATAAAGTTGAGAGAAATTAAAATAATCAATAAATTAAAATAATAAATAAATTAGGAAAATTGAAATAATTTTTTTTTTAATATTCATATATTTTGTAATTAAGATATTTATTTTAAGATAAACAAATTATTAAATTTAATTTTTTTATATTTTATTTGAATGATAATTATTCCATGTAATTCATTGAAATTAAATTTTAAGAAATAGTTGATTTATAGTATTGTTGATAAGAAAATTTGTTTATTATTTTATTTATTAAAATTTAAATTTTATTAATCATTATGCAAAAATTATAATTGAGTGTATTATTAAGTTTGTTTGAAAAAAATTATTTTTTCAATAAATATATAATTAATTGAAATGACAATAGCCGTAATAATTTAAAATAAAAAATTAAATTAACTTGAGGCTAAAGAAACAAAAATAAGAAATATCCTCGAGATGTTTCAATACAAGGCAAATTAGCTCCACCCTTATACGTCACAATTCACAGCAGGGTATAATTTTCCTCCTTTTCTTTTATTTTTTCATTAATTTAATTTTGAATATATTATTTAAATTTATAGTTAATTAAAATGGTATAAAATCTCATTTTTCATATCTCAGATAATATCTTTTAATCCATCTGTTATTTTTTTTATTATTAATAATTATATCAAACTTGTTTGATTTGCGAAATATCTAAATTATTAGGTAGCTAAATAATTTATTCTGATAAAAATTATAATTTAATTTTTTTAAATAATTTATAATTATTTAAATAAAAATAATAAATTATTATTTTAAAAATAATATTTAAATAAAAAATATAAATATTTATATTTAATAATCATTAAATATATTAACAGATAACAAATAATAATAATTTTATCGAATACTTAATCATTACTTCATTCTTTCAAAAAATATAGTCATATGTCATTTTACACGTGAATTAAGAAATTTAGTTACTTTTAACTTATTATATTAATTTTGTCACTTTTTCCTTAAAATATTACTATTTAAAATATTTTTATTTTACACTTTTTAATGTTTTTTCTATTTTTTAATTTTTTTCTATTTTTTAATATTTAATATTTTTAGTTAAGTTTATAATTTTAATATAAAAAATAAAAATATAATTAATATATACTATAATATTAATATAAATTAATAAATAACATATTTAATATTTATCTATTAAATTAATATTTAAAAAAATGAAATTATATTTTATGATGAAAAAAAAAAAAATTATCTTTTTAATACGGGGAAAATAATAAACTACTTACGAATAATTAAATAAATAGAGCTACTACATATTTCATTATTAGAAGATGTTATAAATCTCAAAGTTTATTGGATGAAATGAGAGATTATAAAAGATTGCAATTATTTCAACAATTTTTTTCAAATGCAACCTTTAATTCTAACGAATTATTTTATACTTTTAATTCTTAACACGCTCTATTTGTGTGCATGGACAAAATTACCCATACTCTATAAAATTAATTAATTAATATCATACAGAACTTCCATCGTCAACTCAAATGAACGAGTCTTGAATAGGAATTTCGTTGTTTCTATTACCCATTTTCTCTTCACTTTCGTCTCTTCCATACTCATCAATCATCATGCACAAACCCAATATAAAATAAGACAACTCATATTTTTTTTATCTACAATCTCCAATTTAATTATACAACTGTAATTATGGAGTTGTTTACAAAAACTAAGGCAGTTAAGCTCCGGAGCCATCTTGATAAGTACTTAATCGCCGACGACGATGGCTTAACTATCCGTCAAAGCAGAAACGGCTCTACCCGGAAAGCCAGATGGCTTGTAGAGCTCGTTGATGGCAGAACAGACGCTGTCCGTCTTAAAACCATTGACGGCCGTTATCTGACCGCCTCTGATTTACACTTTCTTTTGGGTATGACTGGAAAAAGGATACTTCAAACTGTGCCGGAAAATATTACTGATTGGAAGCTTCAGTGGGAGCCGATAAGAGATGGGTTTCAGGTGAAATTAAAAAGCTGGCGTGGGAAATTTTTGCGGGCTAATGGAGGGACTCCTCCGTGGAGAAACTCCGTTACTCATGATGAGCCTCAAACTGGTTCAACGGTGAGGTGGATTTTGTGGGATGTGGAAGCGGTGGAAGCTGTTGAAACGGAGTCGTTGGCAGAGTATTTGTCTTCTATGTCTAATTTTGCTTCAGTTCCTGAAGATGTTCTCGAAGCAGCTTCCGATGAATATTTGGGGTCGGAACCTGAATCGCCGATATCGGTTGTGTCGTCAGTCAGAACTCCGAGATTGACAGTTGTTAAGTCGATGTCTCCGAGATTATCTCCGAAAAAGGTACGAATTTATTTATTTATTTTAATTTGAAAAATTAAGAAAATTATTATCTTTATGATCAGTTATCAACAGATTAGGTAAAAATAAATTTATCGATAAAATATAAGAATTTTATTCAATGTACCCAAACAGAGAGAAGATAGCATTAAACAGTGCATTTCATAATTAAAATCAGATAAAATTAATTAATATGAAATTATAAGAGAGAAATTATTTTTCAAGTGCTGTGAGTGTATCCAATAATTTTTTAGAAAATCATGATTTATTTTAACAGTTAATCTTAAAATTTCATGTAAGTTTCTATATAATTTTTTTACATTAATAGTATTTTAAAAGGAGAATTTAACAAGGATTTAATCTTAAAATTTCATGTAAGTTTGTATATAATTTTTTACATTGATAGTATTTTAAAAGGAGAATTTAGCAACCATGAAATTTAAATTATGATATTTATTTCTGAAATAATTTTATTTTACTATTAAATTAAAATATTATTTTTGGACTCTTTAATTTTCAAATATTACTCATATTGGAAATGCATTAATATGTTATCCAAATACTACCATACAAATTATAGAAGTGAATTAAATTTGCGTAAAATTTGTATTATATGAAATGTTTTGTGAAGTGAATTATAAACTTGCTAAAAACAGGGAATAAATCCTATTAGGCAAGCATTGCAATTTAAGAGAAAAAAGGTGAAAATGGGTAAGAAATCAAGTACTATAAAGCAAGAATTGTGAATGAAAGATGGTCCAGATAAAAAAGAAATTGCGTGTACGATATGCCCTAAACTTTTGTCCTCTTTAGAATCACATTATTCTTTTTTATTTTAGTTTCTTTGATGATAGCTAGTGATGGGAATTGTTAAATAAGATGTAAGAGAAGAAGGGAAGAAAAAAGAAATGGAGTAGTGAATACTGATGGTAGTTTTAGACTTTTAGTCAAGTATGAAAGTTTTCACACTTGGCACTTCCAGTCTTTCACACCAATTATTCTCCAAGCCCATATAATCGAATCTCCAAAATCTTGCAAGTTGCAAGGAATATTATGTCTATATATAATGGTTAAGAAACATAACATAATGGAAATAAACAAAATCAAAATTGCATTACTATAGACACATCATAACTTGGTCAAGTTTCTAGCTAGTGCTAATTTCCATTATACGTGGCATTCACTTATATATGAAAAATGGCTTGATATAATACATAGTTAAGGGTCCCTCATAATATATGATATATGAAAGATAAAATAGAAAGAAAATTGAGGTAAAAGGTTAAAAATTTGGATTGAGAAGTGACAAAAAAAAAAAAAAAAAAAAGAAAACAAAACAAATACGTAATAAATTTTACTTGTAAAAAGTTGATAATCATTGGAGCCTTAGTGGAAGTACTGTAATAAAGTAAGTTGTCCTAAAATAATTGCATCCCAAATTTCCAATTATTTATAGAATAATATACAGTCTCACTGTGGATGACAAGAGATCCAAACAACACGCAACTGAATTTTCTTTTGGTGATAAACTGCCAAGAAACTTCGTTTTGTTCTAACGTTTGTCATGTTAATAATGTTAAATCTCTTATGTCTTTTTTAATGATTAAATAAAAAAAAAATCCAACCGATTGCATATTCTATATGACTTATTCTATTACAAAACAATCATTGCATTCAATATCTGTAGTATGAACTTGCTTACATCGGCAGTACATATTTATGTAATGAAATGATAATTAGTGAAAAAAAAATATATTAATATTTTTTTATTAAATAAAAAATTATATTATTTAAAATATTTTATTATTTATTAAGTATATATATGAGATAAATTTTTACAATAACTGTAAATAATACTCCAAGATTGTGTGATTATCTAGAGTTATTTTCAGTAGATAAATTTATTGTGGCTCCGAGATTGTGTAACCCAAAAATCTACAAGGTCAAATTTGTAAATTCATTCATAATCCTGTCTGACAAGTTTAAAAAAAAGAAAAAAGAAAGAGAAAAATTTAATCGCTTTATTGAATTTCTATAATTAATAAATGAAAATGTCACGAGATTAAGAACCGGGTTCGCGTACTGTGGGCACCACGGCATTAACATCCAATCATTTTCTCCTGACATAAGTACCAATTTCAAGTAAGCCAGCAGTTCACCTGGTGATAAAACCAGACAGAAACTGAAAAGAAACTAGACTTTGTTTTGTTTTAACTATTTTTTGTGGTTTTTAAATTTTTCTTTCACTTTCTCAGACCAATTCTAACCAGTTCCGGTCAGGCATGGAGTTTTTCCGTAATGCTAAGGCGGTGCGTCTCCGTAGTCACCTCGGTAAGTACCTCCAAGCCGAGGAAGATGAAGAGTCTGTCGACCAAGACCGAAACGGATCTTCCAAGAACGCTAGGTGGACTGTCGAGTCTGTTCCTGGATCCGACACTATTATCCGCCTCAAGTCTTGCTATGGAAAATACCTTACTACATCTGACCAGCGTTTTCTTTTTGGTATGACTGGTCGCAAAGTCATCCAGTCTTTGCCCGGGAGGCTTGATTCTTCTATCGAGTGGGAGCCCATTAGAGAAGGGACTCAAGTTAAGCTCAAGACTCGGTATGGTAACTTCTTGAAAGCTAATGGTGGACTCCCGCCTTGGAAAAATTCGGTGACTCATGATATTCCTTATAGGACTGCTACTCAAGAGTGGGTTCTTTGGGATGTTGATATTGTTGAGATTCAAGTTAAATCTTCTCGTCAAGATAAGAAAACGGAGCCCGAGCATCAACTCATTACTCATTTAGATTCTTTGGAGTTTGAATCTAGTTCAGCCTCTTCCGTTTCTATCCATTCTGGCACTTTGTCGAGACAAGAGGTTTGGATCTCTAACTTTTCTTGTTGGAGTTAGTAAATTACTAGGACTGACTAGACCAAGTTTAAATTTTTCATTTTTGATTTGGGTTTTCTATTTGCAGTCGACTGAATCTAGTGTGAGTTCGCCTCCAAAATCTGAGGGAAGAACTATATACTACCACGTGGCGGATGAGAGTGGTAATGTTGATGATGATTTTGTGGAGGCTTATTCTTTGCATTTTAAGGGAAATGGGGTTGACGAGTTGACTCAAAAATTAAGAGAAGAAACTGGTCTTGAGGATATTATAGTGTGTTCTCGTAGTCCGTTGAATGGAAACCTTTATCCCCTTCGATTGCAGCTTCCTCCAAACAATGCTGATATGCATGTTATTGTGGTCGAGTCCTCATCCAAAGGTGAGATTTTGATTTAACTTAAATTTAATTTTATGGTATTTCTAGAAGTATTTACATACCATATGTTGCGCTCTGTTTGATTGCCTTGAAAGACAATGGATGACTGGTCTTTGAGTGATTTTGCAAATGGACTGCTTGTATTTTTAGTTGTATTCTCAATGTTCTTTTCTCCGTTTCATCACTAGTTATTGATAAATTTTGATATCTTATTTATTGAGTTAAAAATCTAGCTTTCACAAATTTTTGTGTTTGTTTTTAACTTTAGCAGACTTGCTTATTGTGCACTTGTACTCTGAAAGTTTTATTTTTAAGCATAAAGGATAGCTAAATATGCTGGCTGCGCCTATTGGAACAAGTTTACGGAGGGTAAGTTTTAAGGAACACATGTACGAGTCCTTTTTTGATCAATTTGAAGAATTAGAGAACTGTGCATCTTACCAATTAGTGAGCTGAATAGTGTGCTTGCCATTTCATTTCAATCAAATGATTGTTTTTGTCCTGTGACGTATTTACTTCAATTTTAGGATAGGAACTTTGAGGCTTGTATTGTACAAATGCAAATTGCCAGTGTTGCTATTTGGTAAACACGGCAAGTTTAATTTTGACTTGGAATTTTTTTTTTTTTTTTTGGGTGCATGGGATGGAAGATGGGAGATGATATCAAATGAACTTGATAATTGACTGAAGCATGCGGAAATGGTTGATCTCTGCCGAGAACAGAGATGGCTTTTTTAGGGAAATGATGTATTCGAAAAGATAATCAATAATGCATTATTATATTAGTTCCCTATGTAATCACAGATATAATTTAATGCCTCTAATTGCTCAATCTTCTCCACTTGCAATAGCACCTTATTCTATTCTTGACTTTGAATTCGCATTCTGTTTTTTCCTTGAAACTTTTCTCTGTCTTATTTTCTTCTGCTGTATCAGTGAGCAGAGATTTTGCAAAACAAGGAATTCGCTTTTATGACGCACAATGGATGGACATAACAGTTTTGTTCTCAGCATCTCTCCACTATTATTTTCTTCTGTAAATTTTCTTCAGTCTTATCATCATCTACTTCAAAGCATGAGAACCGATCATCAAACTTTGAACAACCTTTTCTAATCATGGCGTTAAAACAGAAAGTAAACCATCTTGCAGAGTGAAGCTATTAGCATAAGTGTTTTTGTAACTGCAGATGGTCGATGTCATTTGATGCTAATGCTTATTGCCCATCAGTAATGCTCCACAGTTTTATTTGGATGTTGGAAGATAACTACAATATAATTTCTTTACAGCTTCATTATTCAATTCTCTTATAAATTTTTGTCTGAAAAAAATGTTTGGTTTGATGATGTATCAGGGTCCAAGTCTTTTATTCTGTGGGGCTTATTGAACCGATTCTGCATGTAAAATTGCTTCATGGATTCTATGTCAATGAGATATATATTTCTTTTCTTTTTTCATTTATTCGTTTTGTGGTTTATCAAGTTCACCTCTTCGATTTGGTCAAGCTATATATATTTTTCTTCGTTTCAGAATGCCCACATAAAGTTTTGCCACACAATCTACTAATATATTTTCTTACACTATACATGCTAGTAGGTGTGAAAATACCGAATCGATAAACTTAATTAAACTAATTAAATTAAATCAAAATCGATAATTTTATAATTTATTTGATTTAATTTGATTTAAAAAATAAAGTAAATTAAAAGTTTAGTTTGATTTACAGTTTGAGTATTTTTTCTCTAGTTTCAAATCGAACCAAATCGAAATTATATATATACATATATGCCATTATTATAATTAAATATATTTAATTTGATTTTATATACAATCACATATATTTTAACCTAATATTAATTTAAAATTTTAAAAAGTACTATCTATGAAAATTAACTATAAATAAATAAAAAATAATTTAATTTTTGAGAAAAAATATAAATTTTAAATGTGTTAATTAATAAAATAGATAAATTTTGAGTTGTATAATATTGAATTATTTTTAAATTTTTTTACTGATATTTTATCGATGTTTTTTTTTTTAAATTTAAAATAAAATAATGACGATTTATAAAAAAAAATTAATTTGAAATCGATAAATCGAAAATATTTAAATTTAATTAAATCGAATCAAAATTAATAATTTGACTATAATAATGATTTGATTTAATTTAAAAATCTGCCACCCCTACATACTGTACTTTCACACGGCAAATTGACAATGGTTACCAGACGGAGGTTCTCATGGATTTTGTGACTGTTACACAACCGATTTTACCTCGGCCTTATTATCCGCTTCCAAAACTAGGACCTGAACTATGGTTTAAGCCTTCTTGACAAAGCTAGGTTCGCTTGAAGTGGCAAGTTCATAACCATTTGAAAGATATCCTAACTTGCACCAGTTGTGTCTAGTTATGTGAAGGGCTAAAGGCCAATCATTTGACAGTGGTTCCTTGTCTTTCAGAATGGCTAACCATGACGAATAAATAAAATTAAGCATATAGTTTTAGATGCAAGTATGTGATATTTGTAATTTGTACCCTATATCCATTAGTACTCTTAATTGGGCTATTTGATTTGCTGGCTAGAGCTAAATTTATATTAAAATACATGCAACTCATTCTTGGTGATTCAAACTTTGGATCTAATCACAAGTCCAGAGAAGGATATACCACGAGGTTAAGCCTATTAATTATATTTAGAATTTTGATCCTTCATTTATGAGAAAATTTTAAATGGTAAACTTAAAATTTATTCAATTTCCTTGCAATTCATAGTGAGCTCATTGATGAACATTCTAAAACTGAACTAATTACATTTATCACCAATAATCCATGCATGAACAGAAGCCATCTTTGAAGTGATGGAATCGAACCCGATCTCTCATAATAATCTCCACATTGAAGATTTTAGAGATTAATT
Organism: Aleurites moluccanus; assembly: GCA_948193065.1. NCBI lineage: Eukaryota > Viridiplantae > Streptophyta > Magnoliopsida > Malpighiales > Euphorbiaceae > Aleurites > Aleurites moluccanus. The sequence goes on along the minus strand of CANXYC010600330.1, from coordinate 25,962 downwards.
TACTGACCTCGTGGCAATTACTGCAAACCTGAAGATTCTTGAAAACTCGTATTGGAATTCCTGGTTTTGAACTTAAAAGCCCCATAGCAATAGCAAGTCTCTCACTATGCACCCTAAGAGTTTGTAGCTTACCGTAATTCAAGTCATCAACCATTGGTGCTTGTGAATAATCAGGTGTATACCCTACTGATTCTAGTCTTTCTTCAATCACATCTAAGAACTGATAAATTTCTTTAGATCGAGGATGAGATGTATCACCAGCGAAAAATTCGTGTGTAACACCATCTATTTCTATCAAACTACATCCAGGTTCTTTTGTGACTCCTCTTTCAGTCATCAATTGTCTGACCAAGGCAACCTCATTCCATCGGCTAGCAGATGCATAAACTCTGGATAAGAGAACATAAACACCACTAAAATCACCCCCTTTTGACTCGAGAACCTGCTTGGCCATTTCTTCGCTTAGCTCGACACTTCCATTTTTCTTGCAACAAGAATCAAGAAGACTCCTCCATATAACAGCATCAGGTTTCATGGGCATGCTTGAAATCAAATCCAAAGCTTCATCAATCAAACCAGCACGAGCCAGAATATCAATTAGGCATCCATAATGCTCCAGTCGAGGTTCAATCTTATACTCAGAAATCATCATTGCAAAATACTTTTTACCCTCATTGACCATACATCTGTGATTACAAGCACTCAAAACACCAACAAAGGTGATAGAATTTGGCACAAAGTTACCTGTCCTAACCATATCTTCAAAATATTCCAATGCCAACTCGGCCTTCCCATGCATAGCAAATCCAAGAATCATAGAATTCCATGAAGTTAAATCACGCCTATACATCCTTTCAAAGACCTGTAAAGCAATATCTAATGACCCGCATTTGCAGTACATATCCAGCAGACAATTGTTAACTAAAACATCCCTATCTACAATTACATCAAACTTTCTCAATACATAAGCATGAGCCCACATCCCCAAAGACAATGCACACAAACCAGCACAAGCATTTAAAACGCTCTGAATCGTATACCCATCAGGCTCAAACAAATTCTGTAATTGAACAAACAGTCTCAATGCATTTTCAAACTCACCAAACTGAACAAGCGCATCAATCATAGCATTCCATGAAACCACACTTCTTTCTGGCATTTTATCAAACACTTTCTGAGCCGACTCCAAGCAACCGCAGGAAGCATAAAAATGAATCAAACTGTTATTTACATAAATATCAGATTCAAACCCAAGTTTTAACATCTGGGCATGTGCTTGTTTCCCTTCATAAAAAGCAAATAAGTAAGCGCAAGCCTTTAAAACGAAGGGGAATGTATGCTTATCAGGCAAGACAGTTCCTTGCTCTAGCATTTTTTTATACAGCAAAAAAGCTTGTTCTTTACAATCAGCGCTTTGCGCACAGGCTCTAATGAGAGTGTTCCACATGAATGAATTGGGGTTTTCAATGCCATCGAATACTCGATAGGCGTAGTGAAAGTCGTTGACGGCAGAGAAATGAAGAATTCGACTATAAAGAAAAAGGGTGTCAGGTTGATTGGGCAATGTGGAACGCAGAGCTTTAGCGTGGATTTGCTTGAGGTGTGACATGTGCCTGCATTCATTCAAGGAAGAAAGAAGATGGCTATGCTGGTTAACTGAGTTGTTGGGCTTGGAGAGAATTACAGGAGATGGGCTCGGGGTGATTGCTAGAGCCATAGATAACTCCTAATTTCATTCAAACTTCCAAAAAAATTTCTTTTTTAAAAAAAAAAATCACCAAGTCAACCGATTTCAAATCCAGGTTTGGGCTTGAGACAAGTCCGAATTGCAACAGGCCTATGTAAGTCCACGAGTTTCAAAAAATGGGCATCATTTAAATACTCAATTAATATCATTTATAATCAACTCCTAACGTGTTTTTTTAAATACACTGTTAAAAATTGAAAAATAAAAAAATTTAAAAATAAAATAAATAAATAAAAAATAAAAATTATGATCTATCACTTAAAATGATAGTGATTATAGTCAAATATAATTCTATAAAAAAAAATTTATATCCAATTTATTTATATTTTTTTAATATAATTATTATATATTATCTAAAATACTGTTTTTAATGAGTGTTTTAAGAATAAAAAAAATGGTTTAAACAATTAAATGATAGTATTGAATGTCCTTATATAAGTGGATGTTAATATTTAGTACATTTTACCAATATTTAAGCCATCTGACCTTTATTAGTAGTGTAGTGTCATGTGTTTTATAAAACATGCACATAGGCTCCAACTTTTAGTAAAACTTGGTAGTTGCAAGGTTGCCCCATTCTACTAACTCCTAATTATTCCCCCATCATAGTGAAAATTTGATGGATGTCAAAGTTGTCTTCTCTATTCACTAGTACCTCCCTCCTAAGTAGTATTCCCACTATTCTTTTTTAAATGTGGTTTATACGAGAATTAAAATAATTATTAAATAGCTTAAATTATAAAATAAATTATTTTATAAAAATACATGAAGTTATTATTCTCTTTACATTTATATTGAACTTGTATTTAAACAATAAAATGAATAGATTTAAACCTTATAATTAAATGAATCATGAATGATTGTTAATAAAAAGTGAGAATTAAATAAATCGAATCGAACTAAATTGATTAAATTAAATTGAAATAAATGATTTTATAATTATTTGATTTTGTTTCATTTTAAATAATAGAGCAAATAAAAAATTCAGTTTAATTTGCGATTTAAATATTTTTTTTTCTTAATTTTAAATAAACTGAACCAAAATTATATATATATATATATATATATATGTGTGTGTGTGTGTGGAAGTTAAATCGACCAAACTGATTAAATCAAATTAAAATGACAAATTTAAATTAAAACTGATGATTTCACAATTGTTTGGTTTGATTTCAATTTGAAAAATAGAACAAATAAAATTACGATTTGAGATTTTTTTTTCAGTTTCAAACAAACTGAATTAAAATTATATATATATATATATATATATATATATATATATATATATATAATTTTTTACTATTATTATAATTAATTATATTTGATTTTATTTTATATACATCAACATATTTTTTAACCTATCATTAATTTATAATTTAAAAAAAAAATCATTCAAAAAAATTAACTAAAGATAAATAAAAAAAAGATAAATTTTAAATGTGTTAATTAATAAAATTGATAAATTATATGTTGTATATATTTTTAAGATTTTTTTTATTATAATTTTTTTAATTTATAATAAAATAATAATAATTTATAAAAAAATAAATTTAGTTTGAAATCGATAAATTGAAAGTGATTAAATCGAATCAAACTGATAATTTGATAATAATAATAATTTAATTTAATTTAAAAAAATTTTAAATAAAAAAAATTAATTTGATTTGATAAAAATCAATAAAATTGATTCAATAACCTCTAATTGTAAACTTAAAATTTATCAGGAAGTGGATGTTATATGTTTGGGTCAACAAAATGTGGTGGGTGAGTTCTTGTATTGCATGTTACCTCTCCACTTTTAATTTGATTTAGTTAATTATAAATTAATTAAGCAAAGAGCTCAATATAATAAATTGTCAAAAGAATTAGAGAGTGACAAAGTTTAATACAAAATAATCATTGATGATGCCAATTGCCAAAAGCTCTGAATTAATTAATAATTAATTAAAATCCAAAATAATAATGAATTGAAGAGGAAAGGTTGTGGGGGCAATTGGGCCAACAAAAAATAGCAAAGAACGATGTCGTTTTGCGCATTGCGTGATCAGATGATTGAAATGGCATTTGGCCATCTCAACTTTGCGACAACATAGCAGATTTTGTTAGTGCGAAACACAAGGGCGTAACACGAAACAGTGGGAGTTTTAGCCGCCAAATAAAATTTTGTAGTTTTTTTCTTCCAAGTTAAATCATCTGTTTTATTATCATCTCATTTGATTTAATTATCCATAATAACAGTTAATTATTATTAATAATTATTAACTGTTAACTGGTGACTAATAATTAATAGTTAATAATTGATAATTATTATCTAACAATTGATTATTTTAAATATTTAATAAAATTATTATTAATTATTAATTATTATTATATTTAATAATATTTAATAATAAATATTAATATTTAATTTTTTATTTAAATATTATTTTTAGATAATAATTTAAGTATCGTTTGATTTAATTATTCGTAATAATTATTTTTAATGACTGATAGCTGATAGTTGGTGACTGTTACATAATAACTTATTGTTTCAAATATTTAGTAAAATTATTATTAACTATTAGATGTTAGTATGTTTAATGATCATTAAGAATAAGTATTAATATTTATCTTTTTATTTAAATATTATTTTTAAAGGTTAGTTTAATTTTTTATTTTAAAAAATATGAATTTTTTTAAAAAAATTTCAAATTGAAATTTTTATAAACAACTGTTTTTTAACTATATAACAGTTACTTAATAGCTAATAATTGTTAATAATTAAATAAATATAATGCAGCTGTTGGAAATTAAAAAGTTAATAGTTGTATCAAAAAATTTTGTCGAACACCTAATTTAGAATTTAAAAAAAAAAATCATACTTTTTAAAATAAAAAGACTAAATTATTATTTAAAAATAATATTTAAATAAAAAAATAAATATTAATATTTATTCTTTATGATCATTAAACATGTTAGTAGTTAACAACTTATAATAATTTTATCAAACACTTAAAATAATCAGCTATTAGATAATAATAACCAGTTATCAGTTATCAGACACTAACTAACTGCTGTTATAAACATCTTAACCTTTTTAATTAAAAAGCAAAAGCATTTTCAAAAAAATTTCGATCAAATACAATAATGCAGCTGTTAAAAATAAAAAAATTAACAGTTTCGTCAAAATTTTTTTATTAAATATTCATTATATATTTTATTTTTATTTTTTATTTTTTTATACGATACACTATATATATAAAAAAAAAAATATTGACTAAAAATACTTAAATAATAATAATAATAATGTTACACAAAAAACACAAAGGACATGAAACAAAAGAAACTCTCACGATCTTGACAATCGAGATACTTCACTGCACGTTCCTTTCCTTTTTTTTATTCTTTTTCTACATTAAAACGCTTTTTTGATAACCCAGCATGCCTGTCACCTTGCACCTTTCTTAATCATGGATTAATGACTTTTAAAAATTTTTAACTAGCTTTCTTTAACTTTACAAGTAAAGAAAAAAGATTTGCTTCCCTGAAACTCATGCACCCTACTTGCAACTTGGCTTCAATCATGATAACAAGTAACAATAATTAGCTTAAAAGGAAAATGCTGACAATAAATTAAATTACTACCATCAATTTACTTGAATTAATTATCTTAAAAGAAAAAAAAATTGGAATGAAAGAGTTGATATGTATTTTTACATAGCAGTCCCTTATGTATTTTATTTTAACTATTTAAAAAATTTTATAAATTTTTTAAAAAGTTATATTTTGATAGTGTTTGATATAATGAATGTATTGATATATTTTTTATACTAAACAAAAATCATTTCAACATTTAAAAATGTATTATAAATTTTATATATTATATTTAATGGTATAAATTTAACGTATTTATAATATATTTTTAGATGTCCAAATAATTTTTATTTTGCATAAAAAAATATATCAATAGATTCATTACATCAAATATTATCAAAATATAATTTTTTAAATAACTAAAATAGGATACATGAGAGGCTGCTGTATAAAAATATATAGCAGCCCCCTCAACCCAAAGAAATTTGCCTAAGATAATTTATTTTCATGTTGTTTTTATATTTCAAAAATTAAATTGCACATTCAATATAAATTTCTAACGAATATATTTGACTTATATTAATATTGTATTAATTATTTGTTCATCATATTATTATTTGACATATGAATTTAATTTATAAGCACCTATAAATAATATTAAGATATTATTTTGTAATGAATTTTATTAAATTTACTTAAAATTTTAGGATCCCGTATTTGATATACGTGAAAATATTTATTTCACTTTATAAATTTGATTTCTAAAATTTAATATAATTAAATAAAAATTTTATCATTCTTATTGAATTTTCGTTATTATCAACATAAGCTAAGCATTAAATCATTAAATCATTTTAATTTTTAATTCAATTGCTATATATTTTATTACAAATAAAATTAATTTTTTTCTATGAAATCATCTTTTTTTTTTTTTTTTCAGTGAAATCGTCAAATATTAGATAGTTATTAACTTTATTTTTATATTTTATTTAAAAAAATGAATTTTATCTATTTTAAGATCTTTTTTAGCCCAAATATAAATTAATCAAGTTTAATAAATTTAAATACTATATAATCATATAATAAAAAAGTAAAATATTATTTAATTTTTAAAATTTAATGAAATTAATAATTCAATCTTTATATTTTAAAAAAGTAATTATTCAATAACTCATATTTTATTTGATGGATAAAATAATTATTTTATCAATAAAATAATTATTTTATTAATTTTAACTGTTAAATATAATAAAAAAATTAAGTACCCCCCATTTTTTGATCGAATTTTCAAATTTTTCTCTAAATTCACTCTTTCCCTAATTTCCAACAAACTTGGTGAAGAGTACTGCAAATCTTTTTTTTCCTTACCCCAAAATCAAAGCCCATAATTTTCCTTCTCCTCACTGTGATTTTTCTTCACTTTCTTACACAAGAACCCTCCATTTTCCCTCCCTTTCCTCCAAAACAAACACTATCTCCTTCCCTCCTAAGCCGTTGAATTCCGCCGGTCAGAAATTCCAACAAACTTAGTCATCACACATTGAATTCACATAATAAAAAACAGAGCACCATCTGGATATCGAGTAACAAAAACAAAACCCAAATCAAAAACCATATCAGAATCTCAAAATAAAATAGATCAACACATGGCAAATCTAGGTGGGTAATGCTTGAATCTAGTGGCTGTGAATCAAAGAATCAGAGATTTATATGGGTGGCAGATTGAATGGCAAGGGCTTTCAGTACAAGGAAGATGATGATGCAGAGTCTCCATCGTCAGCTACTGAAGACGACGAATCACAATCGCTGTGACAATCTTCTGGCACTATTGGTGGAGTCCGAGGATGGTGCCTATTCCGAACCTCTGTTGTAGATGGCGGTGCTAATATGACCCTAGATTTTGTTGTTGATGGCGACGTGAAAGGCGAAGAAAGGAAGGGGGAAAATATCAGCAGAAGAGAATCAGTCAACTGTTATAGAGGATTTTGATTTCTTTGGACTGTCCCTCGATGAATTTGAGCTTGTCTTTCGATTTTCTTGCTTTTTCATATTAAAATCAATTTTTTTTCTGAGCGTTGAATTTAGTTGATGATGGTGGTGGTGATGATTGTTTATGGTAGTGGTTATTCATGGCATAAATCTCTATAATGGTTATAGAAGAGAATCAGATAAAGAATGATAAAGATAAGGGTAATTTCGGTATAAAAATTTTAAATTTAATATTAAAATATTATTTTCATAGTCGACTTAAGGATTTTGGGTTGACAATATGTACGGAAAAAATTGGGGTTGCTATATAAAAATATAATAACCACTGCTCTATTAATTTTTTTTTTTAAATTATAATATTATAGTGATTATGGTAATAGAACAATGATATATTTTTTATATAAAATAAAAATTAAATTAATTTAAAAAATATAATATAAATATATTAAATTTAATCTGTTAAAATTTAATAATTTAAATTTAATACATTTTTAATATATATTTTTAAATATATTTAATTTTTATTTCACAAAAAAAATATATTGTTTGATTCGTTATAATAAAATTTTTAACATATTTTTAACATATATTACAATTTTTAAAAATTTTTACAAAATTCTTTTAGGTTGTAAAAAGCCATAGTATTTATTATTGTGTTTTTGACACTGAAATCCCTCTACCCACAAAAAAAAAAATTAACTGTTACTATGAAATAAATATGAATAATTTAATAATTATTTTAAAAAAATATTTGTTAAATTTTAAAGGTTAAATAATATTTTATCTAAAAAATTATTTAAAAACTTCAGAATAAAAAATAATTTTATTTATTTTACTTTACGTGACACAGAAGATAATAACCTATAAAAATTACGGCAGTAATTTTTCTTTTTTTAAAAGAAAAGTTGAATGGATGATGATGTGTCACAGCACAAATGAGTTATTAAATTCGTGTGATAGAGAAAAATTACAGTAACGGAGAAGAGAAATTAATTAACATTAATTAGATGATTTGTCCTTTTTTAATTGGTTAATATGCCTGTCTGTCAAAAATCAATCTCCACACAATGGCTGTTACGCCAACATTACCCCTTTTTTTTTTTTAAAAATATCATCTCCATGACCACGTTATCAAAAGAGCGATCACTTCTTCTCTCGCTATTTTTGCTTGACTCGCTTGATTCGGCCGCCACTCACCCTCGGACTCGCCGCTTTTCTTGCCCGTCTCCGCCTCCTTCTCCGGACATTTCCCTTTCCTATAATTACTAATTCTTCGACTTTTCTCGAAGCCGACACTTTCACCATTTTAATTCACTTGCATTCTACCAAATTCACTCTTCTTCTTATTCTTCCAATTCGCGAATCAGGATAAGCGATTATGGGTGTTGATTACTATAATGTACTCAAAGTTAACAGGAAGGCCACCGACGATGACCTGAAAAGGTCATACAAGAGGCTGGCAATGAAATGGCATCCTGATAAGAATCCGGTCAATAAGAAAGAAGCTGAAGCCAAGTTTAAGCAAATTTCTGAAGCTTATGATGTGCTCAGTGACCCTCAAAAGCGTCAGATCTATGATCTATATGGTGAAGAAGGGCTTAAGTCTTTTGAATTTGGTGGGCCTGGTGATGAGGGGAAGACATCCACGACCCCTACTAACTCGAATTTCCGGTTCAATTCGCGGGATGCGGATGATATTTTTAATGAGTTTTTCGGCGGATCTGGCGGCGGTGGCATGGGTGGTGGTGGTGGTGGGAGTGGGAAAACTGGGGTTTATATGAATGGGGAGACGGGGAATCAGGGGAACAGGAAAGCAGCAGCAATTGAGAGTAAATTGTTATGTAGTTTAGAAGAGCTTTACAAAGGAGCTAGAAGGAAGATGAGGATTTCTCGTTCTGTTCCTGATGATATCGGGTCTGTTCTTTTTGTTTTCCTTTTTTTTTTTAATTATAATTAATTAGCCTTTAATTATAATTAAAATCCTGATTGAGCAATTGGAGAAGTTTGTGGGTATTTTTGCATTAATAAAGCTGCAAGTTGTAATTCGAATTTTTCATAGTTCGATTTGCATTCGATTTTCATTTTCATTTCCATGGCAAAACCAAACGAATAGCTGAATTTCATTTATTGTAGCGAAACATCCATCTTGTCAGAATTAATATATTTTAGTAAATTTGATTGACTTGCAAGTAATTTTGTTGTAGTAAGCCAAAGTCTGTTGAAGAAATCTTGAAGATTGATATCAAACCAGGGTGGAAAAAGGGCACAAAAATCACATTCCCAGAGAAAGGCAATCAAGAACCTGGTTTTATACCGGCTGATCTTATTTTCGTGGTGGATGAGAAGCCTCATGCTGTTTTCAAGAGAGATGGGAATGATCTGGTTGTCAATCAGAAAATCTCATTATTGGAAGCTCTCACAGGGAAGACTGTTGATTTAACAACCTTGGATGGAAGGTATCTCACAATCCCAGTAACCGATATCATCAAACCAGGCCATGAGATTGTGATCTCAAATGAAGGAATGCCTATCTCGAAAGAACCACACAAGAAAGGAAACCTTAGAATCAAGTTTGATGTCACATTTCCATCGAGACTAGCATCGGAACAGAAATCTGATCTCAAGAGGGTTTTGGGTGGCGTTGATAATTAGTTCAGAGCTCAGAGTTCAAGCCTGGGGTGCTGATCATCCTTCAACACTAATTATTATTTAAGTAAGTTAATTATTGAATGTAAATACATTTACATTTTCCACTCTTCTAGAGCAAGATTGTGCATAGTAGGGAAGAAAGTCACAAGCATGTTAATCAAGCACTGCTGTTAATTTGGCCTGGGAAAAACTCTCTATTGTCATAGCTGCCACATGATAACTCCTAATTTAAAATTTGTATACTAGTTTAATCTAATTTTAGTCTTTTTTGCCTTGAAGTTGAAGGTGGAAAATCCTCTATATTATGTATTTTGGAAATGATGACATTTAATATTAATGCATTGACTGGTTTCACCTCAACTTTTAATGGTTAATGTTTGATTTTCTTTTAAGAGTCATATTACTGATTCGTATCAGTAGTGTAGGAATATATACAATTGGAACTTGTCTATTCAGTTATCTCCTCGGAATTGATTTGAGTTGTGTTGAATTTGCTTAGGCGTTAATTGAGTTGGACAGGAGTAAGTGCCGAATTTGTAAACCATTTGTTTGAATATGCATTCATGAAAATCATCTATAGTATTAAGTATAGGTATTTGTAAATTGTAATGGGACTGGGAAATGGGTTGTTCCTGTTTCACCAGATGGATGAATTCATCGATGCTGACAAGGCGTTAAGCTCAAATTGAATTTGATTGCCTTTTCATCGTAACATGTCTGTGTCTGTATTTCTATATTTGTTCAACTGGAAAGCTGATGTGCATGGATGTTATTGATCTATGGCCTTGCTTTTCTGGATAGAATGATGATATTATAACTAGCAAGCAAAAGTCCTACCATTTTTCAAATTGTCAAATTGTCTTGGTTTTATTCAGAAGAAATCATTGGGAAGGACAACCAGAATAACTGAAGTGGGCTCAATTTGTGAGGAGGAAGATTTTTTTTTTTTCGACTTTTCAGTTCTTGATTAAAATTCCCAACTTTATAATTATCAATTTCTTCATTTTCTTTCTTTTGGAACCCACTTCGTACTAATTCTTCAGAAATACAACTGCATATGTCTATTATTATCTTGATGTGACTTATTGGAGAGAACAACAATAAAAATCATTGTCTTGCAACTTGCAAGTACATTGAGTAACAATTTTTTTTTCCTTTTTTTAAGAAAAAGCAGGTCACTATTATATATTCTGGAAAAAACTAGGTTAGTAACATAGAAAAGCAGGTCATTTTGCCTGGGAGAAAAATTGCGATTGTCATAATCTTTTAGACTTATTTCCTTCTTGATCTGATTGTTGTTCTTCATCAGTCAGTAATATAAATATGGATAATCTGGAGCCTAATTCTCTCCGGCATCCGCAGCAGCATTATACTCATATCCTGTGTTGCTCAATCTTGTTCTGCAGTTCAAATTTCTTGACCCCTACTATCTTATCAACTTGTTTCCCTTTCTTGACGAGTACAAATGCAGGCAGTGTGTTCGCCTCAAATTTCTGAGCCACAAACTGTTCTCAATAACAAATTTTCATTCGTTATTGTCAAAAAGACACAGAAGAAGAAGAGAAAAAAATAAAAACAGAAATCATGTAATTTCTGCTAAAGGAAAAGAGTGCTTACAAACAACTTGTCTACATCAATCTTTATAAAATCAACATCTTTGTAATTGGCAGCAAACTCTTTAATAGCCGGATCGATGAATCGACAAGGCCCACACCATGAAGCTGTGAATTGCATCACCAGCTTCAACACCAGAAAAAAAAAATGAGAACTACAGTTGATGATAAACAATGAGCATTGAAGTAGAGATTACTAATTAATAATAATAATAATAATAATTACCAGTTTGTTGTTTCCTTTAGTGGCATCAAAATAGGTTTTCCATTGATCTGTAGATTGGATTTCCACTACTCCAGATGGGTTTGTATCTTCAAAATCATTGTAATGCTTAAAATTAAAGCTTGGTTTCATTGTTATTGCTCTTCGAAAAACTGGGAAACCGAACTCCATTGCTGACTTATAAATAAATCTGAAAGCTTGAATTCTTGAACTTCAAATGAAAGGCTATGGTTTGAACAAAGAACTTGGTGAGAGTGGTTTATATAAGGATGAATATAGTGCGAAAGTTATCAAAGAATATGATTCCAGAAGGGACTGAAAATTACATGGACCGTCGAAACCCAAAATGGAAAGCTTTTAAGGCACAAAAAAAATTACTCTCCTCCGCCAACTTGATTAAATTAATTAAAGTGGTAATCCATTTTAATGCATTCTTGCTTATCTTGTTACACACTAATTTTCTATTAACTTTACAACATATAAATATTCCTCATTACAGTTTAAAGCAAAGTCCTCAAGAAACAAAAGAGCACCACACCTATAAGAAATTCTGATGACAACTATGACAGTAAAGTAAATTCCAAGAATTATATATTAAAGTCGTCTCTAAAATTATAAAATTACGAGTTTGAATTGCAATTGAAGTATATTTTTTAAAATAATATATAATAATAAGAAAGTCAATGAAGGTATTATTAAAAAAAAAAAAAGGAATTGGAATATGGATATGATGTTAGGCAATATGTTTAATAATATTCTGTGACACTGGACATTGAAAAAGACAATAAAAATGTATTTATGTTAAAATTAAAATTTGTGGTTATTAAAGCATATGTTTTATATATATATATATATATATATATGAATTGTGATGGTCCCAAATTTATGATTTTATGAAACTGGAAGTGTTCACAATCCACTAGCTTACCTTATATTCTTCTCTTCACTGTACTTCAAAAGTCCCACTCTCCATTGCCACACAATGTGCAATTACAAAGAAAACTATGCTTTTCTTTTTGTTAATAGTAGATATAAAGTATTTCCTTAACCTTTGATTAATTAAGTGAATAGTAAATGTGAAAGTAATTCAGTAGCAGGAAGGATACTGGGGACCAAGCTAATTCCATTTTTGCCATTGATAGAATAAAAGCTTGCCATCAGCCAATCACTAATTCAAAGCTTTTAATTTTTAAAAGTTTTTTTTTTTTCAAATTCCTTTTCTAGAAGTTTCTTTTTGTAAAAATATTTTTTAAAAATATGTTTATCGAATTTTATTTTTAATTTTCAAGAAAATATTCCACATATACATAATTTTTTAAGAGTTTCAGTTAACTTTTTTTTATTTTTATTGTGAAGTCAAAATCATTTGTGGACTTGTTCAGGAAATAAAATCAAGTTTTAATATCGAATTTTATTTTTAAGAGTTTATTTGACATTGTAATTGAAATAAAATAAAAAAAAGTACTTAAATAATGTCAAAAACATAATTTAACAAATTTATTTTAATATATTTAGACTTTTTTTATAATATATAAAATTCATATTAAAAAAATATAATTAATATTTAATCACAATTAAAATAATAAGATCCAACTAATTTTTTAATTTAATAATAAGATAAGACTATTTAAAAAAAATAGGCGTTAAAGCTAGAAAAAATTAATGCTTAATCGAATCCAAGGAACCTTTCAATAATAAAAGCAGAAATTTAGGGCATATTATTATTTAACCCAACAAAGGGAGAACCGAGTTCCTCTTCCATTTCTCAAACTTAACTATGCCCTATTCCAAATGCCTATGTTAACCCAATAATTATTTCACTCATAAGTATATATTCACCGCTCTTTGTTTCAAGTTGGATCCTCGCAAAAAGTAATTCCAGTTATTGATTATTTAATAAATTCCCAAAATAAAAATAAATAAAAAAACACTCTTAATTAGTGAATGAGAAAGAACCTGTTGTACAGTAAGTTCCAGTGTATTGTTCAAATAGATTCCTACCTCCACATGTCCGTAATTGAAGGCAAGTAAAGTTCTAGCGAATAACAATTTACAATCCAGCTGTATGCCAAAGACATTTTTATAAATGCTACTTCGTCTTGACCGAATTTAGAGCCAAGCAAAATCTAGATAAGATTTTTTTTTTCTTTTTCATTTCTTTTAAAAGACAGAGTTTTCAAAGAGAAACTTCATTGATGAGATACAAAAGAGGGTCTATGAATGGTGCATACATCAACAGTAACCCACATTCATAACAAGTTTCTTGCAGAATAAAAAAAAGGGGGCGTAAAAAAAGTAACATTTTTCACCCCCCACCTACAAAACTAGAAAAACAGACACCCTATCAACGTCCAATGAGAGATGATGTCACGACGAAACCCCAACATCGACTGGGTCATGACCACCCTGAACTGCAGAACCATGGTTGTTATAAGGGTGTCCTCCGCCCCTGCTACCCCGTCCCCGATTGTTATAATACTTCCTTGTATAATAGATTCCTGACTGGTCATAATATTGATTGCGACCATTTTGGTACCCACCACCACCAGCACCTCCTCTGCCACCACTTCGACCACTGCGGCCATTTGAATATCCCCTCCGGCCACCACCACTGATGCCAGCACGACCACCTCTTTGGTTTTGGTAGCCCCTTCGAGCCATGTACTGTTGATCCTTGGGGTCTACCTCTTTTTGATTATGGTCCACTTCTGATGGTCTAGCTTGTTCTTGCTCACCAGAGATGACTTCTGAAGGAACTTCAGCCCCCAGTTCATCCTGAAATAGAGAAACCAGCCACATTAATACCATATATGCAATAAAATGTTATAGCAGTCCAAGGGGAAGCACCTCATCAAGTTCCTCAGCAGGGCTGGACAGGTCATCACCAGCTTCGTGTCCTAAATTTATGGCATCTTCATCCTACAGAAAAGATAATTTAGAAATTTAATTAGTAACATCAATACTTCAAATAAAATGTCATCAGAAAGGCAACTAGAACTGGCTTTTACATTATAGAGAAGATAAAATAATTGGCAAAAAGTTTCTTGAAGAGAGAAATGTGAAGTTCAAAAACAAAACAAGTGGTTTAGCATACTCACAGAGTCACACTTCACATTTACTCTATGCATCACTATGTGAAATCCCACCATAAATTTTGTTGTAGCAAATCATACAACAGAATCAACATTTATATGGTGTAGAATAATAATTCAATTTAAATACTGTCCACATGAAGCACATGGAGCCACAATTTTAACTTCTTAAATACTCTTTTATGAATTCTATATTGCGTTTTTTAATTTTTCAATAAATAAAAGTCAACTCTTGTATTAACCAAGGACCAACAAATTGTTAGCTATTTCAAAAGCTCTATTTGTTCTGCAGAAAATGTTTTCCTATAAAACAATTCAGCATTTTCTAATGTTTAGAGCAATTAAACTAATTGTACAACAGAATATATTTTTCTTGTTATATGGAAAATAATTTTCTATTCTCCAAACAATCACACAAACTCATAAAAAAGCGAAGGAATCTATAAGGAATTCACCAGTCGATTAACCACCACTGATTACCTTTGGCCACCAATGACAACCACAATCCACCTTTTTTCTGTACTTCTCTCACATTCAAATTATAAATATCCAAAATTATGAACAATGTGAAAAGGATAAAACATTTCTTCCAACTTTTTTTTTCTTTTTTCTCATTAAAGTTAAAAACATGCTAATCTTATAAAGATTTTAGTAAAATATTTAACACAAAAATGATGTACAAAAGAGACATTGAGTGGATATCACATGGTAAAACTGCAGTGCCGAATTCTCTCTTTGTTGCGTTGCTCAAACTTTAAGAAGCCACTAATAATATGTTAGAAGGGATTATTTCTGAAATTGCAATAAAAATCAATGAGCATTGGGGAGGAAAAGCAAGTGATATAGCTCATAGAAAGATGACAAAAGGGGTTTATGCCAATTTCTAGAAACCAATGAAGAATAGCCAACTAAGTTTAATATTAATAATACATGTTACATGGTTAAACAGTAGCCACCGTTCACTGAAACACACATTAAAACTAGATGCATGTATTTGCAATATTTAATTTTTAATTAAAACCAACTGTTTCAGAAATTAGCTCAAAAGCTTTTTCCTATATGAAAGGAATCCTATGTTGCTTAGATAATGTACACTTTAATGTTGCTTAGATAATGTACCACTTCATACAATGCTGCAGAGTAAAAGATGTACAACACCTTATACCTTCCTAACATGTCCTAGTTTAAAATTTCAGTTTCCCCACTCTTCTAATTGAAGGCAAGAACTTCCACTCCACAATACTACATGAAACTCCACTTAAAAATACAAAAATGTCACCATTCCTTAGCTTTTATGCTCCTGACTTTTCCCATTCCTGGTTTTTCCTTCAATGAAAGCCAGGCCTTAATGATCTCCATGAACAGGAATTAAAAGAAAAATCAAAATCACCTATGCAATTTTAATCGCCTCCCAATACAAAAGACAAATGTACTGCATAGGTCTTTTGAAGAAATCGAACAGAAAGAGAAAATTAAAAATAAGAGGCATATTGTTCCAGAGCAGATCAATCCAATAAAAAATTTTAGTTATAGCCAATATGCAATTATCCAAAAACATGGTCAAACAGGCTTAGATGAATTAACTCCTCATAACCCATGGACACACCTAATTTCTCATAGATCTAATAAATTGTTTTACCTTATGTTGCTGTATGAAAAGATGAGCAAGCAATAACAAAAACCACCACAAAATTCCTTGTTCCATCCTAGAACACTTCTAACAAGAATAAACACTGAGAGCCTAGGATTTTAAGAACAGAGATTGATATTACAAACAGATACTAGAATCCAATAAAACACCAAGAAAACTAATATCATCAATTCTCAAAACACTTGAAGCATTATACCACAATTATATGGCCCTAGGATTTTTAACAACAGAGATTGATATTACAAACAGATACTAGAATCCAATAAAACACCAAGAAAACCGATATCCTCAATTCTCAAAACATTTAAAGCATCATACCACAATTATATGGCCTTAATATAACCAAATGCATGAAATAATTAATATAATGATTTTCCTTTAGAGAATGTTTGTCAATGAAAATCATCCAGGAAAGTGGCTCTGGAATACAATATTTCAGTGTTTGTTTTGTATAAGCAATTATATGGCCTTATATAACCAAATGCATGAAACTATTAATATAATGATTTTCCTTGAGAGGACGTTTGGCAATCAAATCATCCAGGAAAGTGGTTCCGGAATACAATATTTCAGTGTTTGGTTTGTATAAGAACATCACACTCCTGAAAATGTTAGATTCATGAATATACGGAACCCATATAAACACGATAAACTAATATTCCAATGAAAATTTAATTTATAATCAAACATGACAATATTATCCTAAAATTACTGGCCTAAAAACCTATTTTCATAAGAAAGTAATTCTATATGGAAATATTGAATTCCGGCAACCAAATGTGCCCTTAGAGTATTACTAATATGTCTCTTGCAACATGTTTTAATGTCCATGTAAGAAAATTTCATATTATCCATTAAATTCATAACATTAATAATGATGCATTTGTCATTCTACCAAGAAATGATGCATGTGCTATTGCCATTGCAAATCCAATGTATACTAATTGTTGTGAGCATATACAACTTAAAATTTGTAGTAAAAAAGTCAAGATGTGCTTAATCAACAATAGGTGTATACAAAATCAACAGTTCACAACTACTAAGATAAAGTTCCCAAAACTCCTACTCCTAGTGCTAATTTTAGAAGTACTAGCACCACTATTCCACTTTTTCATGTTTCATGCATCTGTCTTAAAAAAAATTGGAATATAAATGCTGAAATATGTAACTTTAAAACTTCCACAAGGTAAATTGTATATATTTCTTCTGTAGCAAAAATAATAAAATGAGTGAAAAAAAGTGCACATACCAGCGTCAAGAACCAAAGCACCAGCCGAAAAAATACTATTATTTACAATGCAAAAAACAATCCTATGGGATTACACATACAATAGATGTATAGAAAAAAAAAAATTTATAACTAGAGAGAATACCCTTCTCCACATCAAATTAATCAAATATCAACCCTGTTCCCCCATAAACATTGTCGAAATCATTCACTTTCAATTAGCACTTGCAAGGGATATATTCTTCAAAACCACCAACATTTCGCATGCTTGTCCACAATATGCCCTAAAACTGCAATCAATTTCTTGGCCTGCTGCCTAACTTTATTTTATTCATTGCAAATAATGCTATGTCACTCTAAAAGTAATTAAACTTTATTTTCACAAGCAATTTAAGTTCTTTAATTCACTCAAGCGACTTCAAATATGTTATATGTCTAAATATTGAGAAGTATGTATTCCAAAATCATTCACTTCAATCAGCATTTGCAAGAGATATATTCTTCAAAACCACTAAAACCTCACATATCTTGTCCACAATATACCTGAAAAGTGCAATCAATTTCTTCGTTGTGCAGTGCAAATTGTGGCCTATCACTGTAAAAGTAATTAAACTTTATTATCACCACCAATTTTTTTTCAATTCATTAAAGCAACTTCACATATGCTATCTCATCTAAAAATTGAATCATGTATTCCAATGGCAGAATTGATTAAGCAGTATCATAGAAGTTAAAAGTGGTCCTTACAACCAATACAACATATAAAAAGACATCAACATTCTCAACATCTGCAGCATTAAAATCCAATACTTTGGTGAAGAATTTACCATATGCACTAAAAATTATATTGCACTTCAGATTTTCCTTTAGAAAACAATAATGGCAAGTCTCTCCGTAACAAATTTTTATGATGGCCACAGGTCACCACACCAACTGCTATGACCCTAATAATGATGTGCAATTTTTTCCAACAAGGTGATACAAATTCTGAGACATGATAATGCTTACATGATAAGCTTACAACACCACAGCATCTTAATCTCAAACATCTATGTTTGACAATGTCAAACTAGTGTGTAAAAAAAGACAGCCAAGCACAAAATCGTACACAAATGTGCACACCAATGAAAATAGAGTCCCTGAACAGATGCCAGTAATCACATCTGATAAAGCGCTAGTTGCCCATGGTAGAGTACCCACTTTTTGTTTAAGAAAATATGATGGTTTCATTTTGAGATATTTTCATGAAGTGCCATATAACAAAGTACTCCTATATTAAGCATAATAAATAATACTTATATATCCTTTCAGGAATGCAAAGAGGTCATCTTGCTACTTTCCCAAAATCTGAAAGCAAGTTTGCCATACTAACACCCTAATTGAAGTTAGGACAATAACTCAAATATTTGCAACATGCCAACTTGGAACATTAATTAAGATCATGACGTCCAGTATGTCCATGCTGGCACCTCTTCTTAGATCTACTCCCTCTCACAACCAAACCAAACACAGCCCACCCACCCCCAACACACGCGCGCACACACACACACACACACAGAGAGAACGAAATCCCATGTGACAAAAATGTTTATGTTCTATGGTGACATCACATGACAGATTACTTAAAACCTAATCCTGCCAAAACATACTTCAGACCAAATCTGACTTTTCTGCGCAGATGATTTTACCAATAAATTTAAGGATTGGTACATCTACAAAACTCACTCGAAATTCCATATGATGGCCCAATATAAATATATTAATCATAACAAACAACGACCAAAATCATAAATCAAACCTTAAAAATGCATATCGAGCAAATACGCATGGCACAATTCACTTATTAGTAAACAAAATCGCATCTTTGACATGCAAGTTTATAAGATATGAAGTGTACCTTAGACTGGTAATGCTCAACAGAACCTTCCTGGACTGGAATCGAGATAGGAGCTCTATGAACAGGAACCTGGAAAGACGCATAATTTCCAGCAGCAGCAGCTACTTTCGCTGGAGCTATAATCTCCGGTATAGCGGTAAAGTAATTTGAATCCATAATCTTGTTCAGCTTCTCCCTCAGTCCCGCATCTGTAAAAGAAACAAAACCAGACCTTGAGAGAAAAAATGGCACAAAACAGACACTATTAAAGCAAAAAAATAAAGGACAAAATAAAGCAATTACAGGAAGCGTTAGCACTGGGCTCAATTGGCAGGTCTGAATTAGCAAGCCACAACTTAGCGTGCTCAATGCACCTCTGCAATGCATTCTTATGAGATATTCTGGAATCAACAGGGCGTGAAATCAGCAACCCCGCAAGCTTTGAAATCATGTCCAAATCCCTCTCTCCTAGCAGATCCGTAGCATCATCAGTCACGGTGTCGTAAGTCAAGCAGCAAGTTCTCTCGTGCATTCGGATGGGGAAAATGAAGTCATTCTGCTCCTTCACATCGAATAATAACCCAAAATACAACAACTTCAACAGATCCTCCACCACAGAACCACCGTCACCGCGAGTTCCTTCATCTGACTCGCAATTAGTTTTCTCACTCTCATCCTTATCCGAAATAGCATTATCAGAGACGGATGATTGTTGCTGGTGATGTTGGATGGCGAGGGCAATTTCTTCGGAGACAGCGATAGCAAGAGGCTGGCGGACCTTCTCAAGCTCTTCAATTGCGGCGCAAACGGAGGGTTTAGACCGTAGAACATCCTCTTGCTCTTTATTGATGGGCTTGCCTTGAGAGATGGACTCTTCCATTTGGAGGATTCGGTTGTACTTCTTGCGGAGGGCGCGGATGCGTTTGTTGATAAAGCTAAGGACGGGTCCTTCTGTAACTTCTGAGGCAGCAGTGTCCGCCATTTTTCAGAAATTAAGAGCTGTTTTTTATGATCGGAAAAGCACCACCGGATAGGCGGTGGTGTTGGTGGTGATGGCGGCGGTTGAGGGTTTTGGAGCGGAGTTCAACGGAGAGTAAGCGGCGAAGCAAGAGAAAGAAGGGGAGCGGAAACTAATTAGCATGGGTTAATATTGAAATTGGATTGGTGGATACATAGCGGGTCAACTTATTTTGACCCAAGGATGGATTAGTACATTTATTTAAGCAGCGCATTTTCGTCAGCTCCTTCAAACGTTTATTTTGATTTGGTTTTAAAATGTTAAAATATTTTTATATTATTTATATAAATTTGTGATTCGGTTTGAAAGTAAAAATTTCTAACTAAATTAATAAAATTGATTTTCAAAAAGTTTAAAGGTTTGTTTCGTATAATAAATTGGAATTGAAATTTTTAATTTTAAAAAATTAAAATTAAAATTGTATTAAAATTATAATTTCAATATTTATTTCACATAAAAATTAAAATTATAATTGAAATTGAATAAAAATTAATGACAACAGAAGTGACAGTGACAGTAATGATAAATCATTATCATTAATAATGGTGGTGGACTTCTGACAGTGATGATAACGGTAGTAAGAGAAATTATACATCGCTAGCAATAACAGTCTGATGAGTTTATCATCGACGATGGTGACAGCCATAGACTGTTGGAAGTGGCGATAGTTGATCGCCGTTGCCAGTGATGATAGTGGCAGTAGAGTGGGGGTGGCGGTGGTGGTAAAAAAGAGGGAGTGACAATGACGGTTGTGAAATTGTAATTATTATAGGTAGGGGTGAGGAAAAAACCAAAGAAAATCGAATTAAATTGAACCTTATTTAATCGATTTGATTCAAAATTTGGTTTGATTCTATTAATATTTTTTGAAATTTTGATTAATTCAGTTAGCTTTCTAAATATTATGATTCAATTTATTCGATTTTTGAAAATTTTGATTTGGTTCAAATCAAGTCGATCGATTGCTCGTTCCTACTTATGGATTGAGAATGAAATTATGAAATTATTTTCCTATTTATATTACAATTCCATGAAATTATGAGTAGAATTCTAATTTTAGGTGGTTGCAAACCACTGTAATTAAAATTGAACCCTTCAATTTCAATTTAAATTTTACTCTTAACCAAACTAAGTAGTATTAAAAAATATCTAAATTAAAACTATTTGAACTTAATTAAGATTTTCAATTTGATAGGTTTGACAAAAATAATAAAAATAAAAAAATAAAAAAATTTAAAAAGACCATAAAAATTTAACAAACATGAAACAAAATCATATTTTAAAAAAATAAAAAATTATTAGAATATTTTTAAAAATAACTGTCTAACTACTTTAGAAAAATAACTCAAATAATTGATTGTTTCTCCACTTAAAAATATATAGATCTAATTTTATAACTAATGTTATTAATTTTTTAAAATAAAGATTAATTCTCCAACTCTTTAATTAATTAATATTTATTTTAACAAATTATTAATTTGTATAATAATTTTAACATGCATGATCGATATGAAAAATAAAATAAATAAATAAAAATCACCAAGATATTAATAAAATTTTAATAACCTATTTTAAAAAATATTTTTAAGAATATAAGAATACGTATCTACAACATATAATTTTATTATATTATCAGTTTGATTTAGTTTGATTTAATTTAATTTTTATTTTTTAAACTAAAATCAAATTTAAAATTCAGTTTATATAAATTTTAAAACAATAACCAACCATAAATAATATAATCATAGTTTTAAATTTAATTTAAATTTAATTAATTCAATTTAGTTGATTTTTGTATCGTGATATGTCTTAATATATAATTACACTATACCTCTTTAATTTGCTTTTAATATACATTTTTATTTTTTATTTTTTAAAAAATACACTTTTGTTTTTATATACACTTTCATTTTTTACTATTTCAAATTAATAATTTTAATTCTTAAAATTATTAATAATACAACACTTCAACATTTAATTATAAAATTATGATTTATTTATCACAATATAGTTACTAGTGTCATTGATTTACACTTCAATTTTTTAAGACATCCAAACAGTCAACAAAAAAGATATATAAAAACAACTTTTTTCTTTTCTTTGTTTCATCAACTTCATTATTTATATATATATAGTACAATAATTAATATTATACCTTTTTTTCACAGTTAATTAAAATTATACCTTAAAATTGATAATTAAACATTTTAAATTACTTAGCTTCGAATTTTTTTGCTCGAGCTTAGCTCAACATCATGGTAGGATTTATCTTCAAATTGAAGACTAGTAGTAGTACTTTTGTACCGATAACGGCGAGCACAGTAGAGAAAATAGAACAAGTTCAAGCACCCCATTCCTGCTAAAAGGAAGTAAAAATAATCCAATTTTCCAGCGTTTATATCTTTGTTTAACCAATCAGGATGGTCTCGAGTTGGAGTCGTTTTATGCACTATAGTGATCACCAAACTGCTAAGATAACTAGCACCAGCAAATGAGCAAAAGAAAAGAGAATTAGCAATGCTTCTCAAATTTCCAGGGAACTCCTTGTTGTAAAACTCAATTTGTCCAATAAAACTGAAAGCTTCACAAAACCCCATTATCACAAGCTGAGGAGTTAGCCAAAATACAGATATGGGTGCACCATTTGGGTTTGAAATGGCTGCAGCCCTTCTTTCCCTTTCAACCAATCCAGCCAATACCATTGATAAAATGGAAAATACAATTCCAATTCCAATTCTTTGGAGAAGAGTAATTCCACCTTCATGTTTAGTAATTTTTCTAAGAGCAGGTACTAGAATCCTGTCTAAAATGGAAGCCAAAGCCCTATTGTTATCATTGAAATAACACCCATTGAACCTGCAGGGATTTGAAATTTGTGCCCAAGGTGTCTGTCCATTTTTAGAGCTTGTGATACTGTAAATGTTCCTTGTTGTGCTATGGCAGTGAAGCTAATAATACCTGAAGCCCAAACTGGACCAATTTTGAATAGACATTTTACTTCTTCTACTTGTTGGATACTGCTTAGCCTCCATGGATTTGCACAAGTACCATCAGGGTTTAGATCATTTTTCTCTATCATTGCTGCCTTGTTTAAGAACCTATAAATTAATAAGGAGGAAAATAAATGGATAAAGCAAAATCAGTGTCATAATTAAACAAGGATAACAAAAATAAAGAATGATGATAGGTGTTGTCAATCACTAAATATCATTAATATTTAAAGCATTTATGTGAATACCCATTTGTTTATAAATTTTTATTACATTTTATATTTTTTTATTATGGGATTTTTTTTCTAATCACTTGAATTTTCTAAAATGTGAAGTTAATATTTATTCGAGTAAAAATTCATTAATTTAAATAGGATCAATTAAATTAATTTAGATATGATTCACAGAAAAAAATAATATTTCATATAAATGGGACCCATATTATATATGAATGATCAACCTTAATTTAGCCAACAATAATAATTTTACAATAAATGTGAAGAATGATAAATGATTAATTCTTATGTCCATATATAGATAGCCAAGTTCACTTTCAAAAATCACAATTCATAATGGGGAAGTTTTTTTTAACAACTCTTATCTTTTATTTTATTTGGCATTTTATTTTTTATCTTGTGTATTTTTTTATAAGTTATATTATTAATGAAAAAAATTAACAGTCAAAATATTTAAAAAAAAAAAAAAGACGTGATACATAAAAAAAAATTACATGACACAGGAGATGAAATAATAAATAAAATAAAAGATTCAGGTTGCTTTTATAATAGAGAGAGACAAATTACCTGAACTGATTGGTGAGAGGGAGCTTTGACAGTATATTAACGTTTGTTGGAGGGTCATAAAAGACTCCATTATTATCCTTAATTTCTTCATCTTCATAATTAGGAAGCTTAAGCCCGCGCTTTTTAGAAGCAGCAACAAACACTTGAAAAATGAAAGAAAAAATGCTTCCTTCTGGCTTTACATGAACATAAATTCTTACGCCAAAGAAGAATAGAATTATAGAACACAGCATAAGCCCTGTTGGAATTCCAAATCCAATAACCCAACTCACAGAATCTTGAATATAAACCACTACTGTAGAAGTAATTAAAATTACCACAGTAAATGTGGTGTAATACCAATTGTAAAAACTGTTAATTCCTTTAATTCCTTCCTCAGTTGTGGGGTCAAATTGGTCAACACCAAATGGGATACTACATGGCCTAATTCCACCTGTGCCTATAGATAAAAGACCTAAACCTATGATTAGAACACCCAATTGCATTGATGTAGGTCTTTCACAGTGTCCTAATTGTTGCCCTTCTTGAGGGCATTTTGCTGGATGAAGATCAGGTAACCATGCTGTTAAGGTCACAGTCAACATTCCCTGACAAAATAAATTAATAAATTAATTAGTGTCAAAATTTCTAAATTTCTTTGTTTAATTAACTATTCCTATATTAGGTAATATTTTTACATTAATATCTAAAGAGGAGAGTACTTTGAGTAAAAATTGATTCAATATATATATATATATATATATATACATATAAAAATTGATTCAATATATATATATATATATATATATATATATATATATATATAAGTGGGTGTGATTAAATACACTCCAAAAATCTTAAATACATTTTATTTTTTTAATATAATAAAATTATTATAGTACCCTTATAATCTTTTCCTTAATAAAAATTTATGAACATTAAATATTTTTTTTTCTAATTAAAAAATATGAATATTAAATGACAAAATATACATTCTCTCTCTCAAAAAACATTAAATATTAAAATTCTCTCTCTCTCTATATATATAACATCAAATAAAAAAAAAAAAAACTATAACACAAATTGAAAAAAAATCTCAAATTCAAAAAAAATATAAAATAAATTCAAAAAATCTATAATATAAATTAAAAAAAAAAGGCGCTCTCTCTATATATGTACATAATATCAAATAAATAAAAGAAGGGTTAATTATAATTTCTCTTATATAGAATGACTCGTTACATTATGTTTTTTCTGACTTTTCAAAATATACTAACTCCCTCCTGACGAATGTCATAATATACTATTAGACTTTTCCTTCTAATTTTGCCGTTAGTCAACTGTTAGTCAACCTTACAATAGTAGTAAAAAGATCAAAATATTTTTATCCTTTATTTTTAATTAATTACATTCTATTTTTGTTTTAATTTTTTTTTTTAAGATTAAAAACTTTATTTTCATACTTTTGACAAATTTGAAAATAAAAATATTATTTAAAAATATTTAAAAAATATTTTTATTTTATTTTTTT
>CANXYC010600297.1:0-28812 GCA_948193065.1 Aleurites moluccanus | reverse complement strand
TATATATATATATATATATATATATATATATATATATATATATATATGTGTATTGACATAAATCTAGGTAGATTGTTATATTAATTATCTTAAAAAATAAAAAGAATGCACCACCATTAATTTAATGATAATAGCCCATTTAATAAATTTTTGGAGGGGCATAAAAGTTAAAAAAAAATAAAAGGTAATTTAAAAGAAGTGAAACAAAAATTGCAGTTTATATGTGAGGTCTCGCTCAAGTCAGCTCGAGGAATCCAAACACTCATTTGGAGTTCAGTCCCATGTCACAAGCTTTGTCACCTTTTTATTTTATTTTCTGAAATATTGATTGATTTTCTGTTTATCATATTTTCTTTTTTTGTTTTATTTCGATTTTGAAAGAATCTGTTTTAATGGAAAAATATAAGGTAAAAACTCAAAATGACTCCAATTTAATTGCGCAAAGATAAAATGCACTAGACTTTCAAACTGAGTTGGATTTGGAGACTAAATTTTTGATTTAAGATATTCTGACTTGGCTTTTAATTAATTCTGACTTAAAATTCTGTTTTAATGATCAATTTATATTGCATGGTATATAATGGATGCTAAAGCAGTAAGTTAATCATACATTTGAAAGCAGTAAAGAACTATATAATTAATAATTAATGTATTAATTCTAATTCTTAAGAGTTCTAGGTTAATCATAGATTCCTCAATATCGCCTTAATCGGTGATATTGACTCTACCTTCTTATGAATTCTAGGTCAATCACAAATTCATTGATTAATGGCAAAAGTAAGGAAAGGGGTGGACAACATGAAGGAATAGGAAAGCAAGAGGAAGAAAGAGGTGAGCAAAGGCAAACAGACAAGCAGACTGAGGAAGAACTGTGAGGAAATAGTTTAGTTTTTTTGTTTTTTTTTTTAGATTTGACGCTCAATATTGGAACGTACCTATGTATCTCTTCGAATGAAAATTAAAATTTGCGTAGTTCGCGCTTCTTGCGATGGGATTTCGGGTTTGGTCGGAAAATAAAGTTGACTTTCGATTGGTTTAAAAGTCAATTTTGGATCTGATTCATGGATCTGATTCAAAATAATAAATCTAATTTCAGAAGTTTGATTATACCTTCTTTTGGAGTTTGTGAATCGATAGTAGTTGGAGCGATTTTTCGGATCGGAGTTCTACTTTTTGGCATCGAAATAGTGAAATCGAGTCGTTTGTTTAGTCTTACTAAATTAATCCAAAGAGAATTAATTTAATATTAGTCTTTCATTTCCCAAAATTCAAATAGAATTTGAGAAATTGGTTTAGATTCAAAGAGAGTTAAACCACTTGAGTAATAGAAAATTACTTAGAGGGAGAAAATAGAGACTTTGTAAGGAAAATTCAACTAATAAAGCCAAGGTGTATGGAAAATAAAAGAGGAAAGGGCATTTATAGGGAAAAAAGACATTTTGATCATTTTGCACCAGATTTTTTATTGCCTTACACTGCTTTTGGACTGATTTTCAAATTTTTTTGGTCTTTTTCTATTTATGGTATTTCCTACATAATAAAAATATTTCGAGTCAGATTTAGACAAATGATAGCTCTAAAAATAGAGAAAATTAATATAGTCGTGATGAAACCGACGGCTCTGCAATCTGAGGTGAAACAAATTAGATATCGCATTTCCACGTGTTTGCGGCATGCCACAAGACGTATTGGTCGTTTTGAAATTATTCAAAAGCTATAAATAGGGGGGATGCTCCCTTTCACTGTCTCATCTCATTTTTATCTTCTGCAACTCTCTCTAAATTTTCTCTCTCTAGAATATTTCTTAATTTTTAGCTTCAAATGGATTCCACTTCAGGTAGCTTTATTAGCAAGAGTAACAGGTACGATCCCTCTCGGGTGAATGATGATCCAAAGGTTCTGTTGTAGGAACCAGAGGAGCATGTATCATGGACAGGCCATATGGAAGTATTTCTCTTTGCTCATCTATTTTTCATTATACTTATCTATTTTCAGTCTGCTTATTTGTTTTTCATTCTGCTTGTCTATTTTTAGTCTGCTTGTCTATTTTTTAGGTTGTTTGTCTGTTTTTATTCTGCTTGTTTGTTTTTATTCTACTTGTTCGTTATTCAGTCTGTTTGTCTATTTTTCAGTCTGCATGTCTATTTTTCATTTTGTTTGTATGCTTTTTATTATGTTTATCTGGTTTTCTTTTTATAGCGTGTCGCTCTCAATAATAGAGGTGCTAGAAATAAGTTGGCCTTCATTTGCGAGGTCGTGGCACACAGTGAACAATTGAGGTTCCACTTTTTTCTAAATATGGATCTGGGACCTGAGAGTCACGACAACTTGATGAAGGCTCTCATTAAGAGGTGGTTCGACACCACCAATACTTTTCACTTTCCTTATGGTGAGCTCATGGTAACTTCGTTAGACCTGAACATATTGACAGGGATCGGTTTGGTACTCTTCCACTGGATTTGTGCAAGGATTGGAGGACAAAGTACTCTCCTGAGGAGATGATGGCTTTCTTGGGTGGCATGCCTTTATATGATTGTACCACAGTTCCCTGGTCTTGGCTTTTAGACCGATTGAAGATGTCTTAGCCTTTGTTAGAGGTAGGGGAACATAAAGACTATTGTCTGCCTTTCCCTTATTATCATCATCGGCTATATTTTCGGGCACTCTCACCGGGACACTGTAGATCTGAATTTGATAAAGAGTTTGGTGGATATGTCTACCTTAAATGAGTACGATTGGGGAGGGGCTATTCTGAGTGCCGTGTATCAGGAGATAACTAATCTCTCTTGTGGCTTATACACCTCATATGGAGGCACCCATGTAATTTGGGAGGTAAGCTTTTTGTCTGCTGCTCTACTTATTATGTTATTTTGTTTATTGTCTTATTATTCTATTATTTTTTATATACTGTTTAATTATTTTGTCTGGCTAATTATAGTCTATTTACTTTCTTTGTTTGATTACCTTTGATTGTCCAATTATTTAATCTTATTTTGTCCGTTCAGGTATAGGCATATGAGTATTTTTCTGTTATTGCCCCTATCTTGAAATCACCGGGGTTGGACGTGTTCCTTATGGGCAGCATATGTAACAAGAAAAACTGGGTTGACTTTGGAAGGTGTAACCTTCTTACTTTGCGGGCCTTCTTCAACGCATCGACCCTTGGCCAGGTATTTAATTTCACCATTTTTAGTTGTTCTCTTAGAATTTTTTTTGTCTAACTGTGTAATACCCTATAAAAGCTTATCATGTTTTTATGAATAAAGTTTTAAGTATGTGGTTTGAAATTATCAAAATGACTAAAGATAATTTTAAAAACTCAGTCAGAGCGAAAACGAGAAACTTTTTTGAAAAATGTCATTGTCGATATTGCTGCCGCAAAAATAGCAACCCGGTCAACAGATGAATTTCTGATTTTGACAAAGGAGTAAATGATTATGTGTATGCATGTATAAATACAATAAAAAGAAAGAGGTGAAAAATGTTTACGAACACTAATAAAGCAAGTAATGACAAAATCGTAAATAAAGGGAACTTTAAGGGTATAGTGAAATTTGGATAATCTGAGTTTCAGAACGGTTCTGAAATTATTTTTGTTATAAAGTATTAATAAAAATAAGATGTTTGAATATTTACTTTGAAATCCAAATCCTGATGAAATTGTCAAAATAAATTACTGAAGGAAAATGTGGTAAAAACACAATTTAAGGAAAGTTGAAGGACCAAAAGGAAATTTGCCAAATGTGACTTACTATATAAGCCATACTTAGCAAATTTTTATCCATTTTTATTCTTCCTTATCCGTAGCTTTCTTCTATCCATTTTCTTTGATTTTTCTTCTATTTTGCTAAGGAAAATCCATGGAAACTTGATTTAAAAACCATATAATCCATCCTCCATCCATTTTCATCCATAGAAATCAAGAAAATTTCAAGAACAAAGGACTTCAAGATTTCGGCCACTTCACCATTTTGAGGTAAAATATTATTTTGGTTGATTTTATGTTTGATTTAGGGTTAATTGATGTAAGTTAGATTGGGTAATTGGTTTAATTGCATCAATTGATGCATATAGTATTTTTACCCAATTTTCAAATTCTAAACCTAAGTTGTATAAATTGATTTTATGCAAATGGATTAATATGTGTAAATTGAGTATAGAATAAGTTAATTGGAAGTTAATTGATGAGTAATTGATGGTTGAATTGTTGTAGAAAATTCAATTGAAGAAATTTGCACAATTTGCCTACTTTGAGAAATTTGAAGAAATTAGTGGCAAACCAATTTTGCTAGGTGATTTGAAGTGTTAGGTGAGTCTTTTATGCATCATATGTTATGTCTAAAGTGTTAAAATGCCAATTGGAATCCATATGCAAAAAGGCCATTTTGGCCGAACCTAATTATGACAAATTCCCTTGATTTTGCCTTGGTTTTTGGCTTGTTTTCCTATGCCAAATTGATCTATTTGATGATGTTATTTGATATGTATATAATGCCTATGGAATTGCTTTCAATGTGTATTGTTGTTGATAATTGGGCCAATATCAATATTGCACCAAAATCTTGCCAAAATGTCTATTGTTGGTTGCATACCAAGTGTTCGATAAAATGCATAGCTTAAAATCCATAGGCCAACCATTTGAATGCCATCGTTGCCAGGGACAATGGCATGCCAATTGCGTCAACTTTTTGGTCATAAATGACTAACTTATGTGTGATCCTATTGTTAGTTGCTAGACCTTTGGTCATTGTATAATCAATTGTTATTGATATCTTATTGATTCTATTGCTCATTGAATTGATTAATGATGAGTTATTGATATTGGTGATGCCATTGTTGTGAAATAGTATCTATTGATGTTTTTATTGATTATATTGATTCCGATGTGATTTAATAGAGCTGCCGCCTCGACAGGGTAGTGAGTATATACTGGCAGCATTGTGCACAATGTATATTGTTATGCCCTAACCGGGAAGGGTTATCAGTCCTAGTCATAAGACCTGATCTATCTTATGTTTATTGATATGAGTTTGATTTGTGCTTGACACATTTCTATGCGTATAGCTCTATTATCTGTCATTATCCGTCATTTTCTATCTTATCCATGTGATATACTTTATATTGATGTGATTGCTGACTTTACAGTTATATTCTGTACTTGACTCTATATCCAGAGATTTTGAGCAGATTGATTTATTTATCTTATCTACCTATTATTTATTGATATTCCATTACCAACTTTATTGGTCGATGCATATTAGATTCACTGAGTATCATATATACTTACCCTTTCACTGTTTCCCTCTCCAGGTGCAGAGTAGGAGGCAGATATCCCAGCATTTTGACTCTTTGTGGATTTTGCAGTTTTATATTAGTGTAATTATTTAACACTGTATTATTTTGTACTTTCATATCTTAGCTGCTCTATGGGTTATGTATGGTATAGTTAGCTTATGAACATGTATGTATGGATATTGGAGTATAAATGTATAAGATTATAGAAAATTACAGAATGAATGACATAGTAACAGAATGAATAGTGCTTATGTGAGTGTATGATATATTGATATGAAATTGGTAATAGATGATTCTGCTGCGATATTGATATAGTATGAGTTTGCATTGATGTGATTGAAGGATTCTATGGGTACCGGCCGCCTCTGGCATCTCCCGCACCCTGGGACCGTCGCAATCCGTGAGCGGGTCATGACAAACTGGCTATGTCATTAGGTCTCATTACAGTCTTATGGAGAGAGATTACTTACAATACCGCCGGGGTTGCAGTCGTGCCAACATTTATCTGAATACCGGGTGTGTAATACCCCGTACTTGGATTGCATGGTTGAGAATATGTACATTAGATTTACTTGTGCTATGTTTAATGCATGTTAGATGATTTCATGTATATATATGTCTATGATAGATGCTCTAGAATGTATATAGAGTATAAATTACTCTTAGAATGGATTTATGATGATACATGATGAGCTATGATTTAATTTAAGGTGATAGACATGTTTATACTTGGGTGTGTTGAGTTTAAAATGAAGAAACATGAGAGATTCCCACCTAGCAGTCTCTTCACGGGCGTGAAACATGTCTTCACGGGCATGAAGTATTCTTCACGGGCGTGAGAACGTTTCACCACCATGAGAAAACTTCCTGTATAAATTTCAAGTTTCCTCAAATTTAACTTCACGGGTGTGAAGTAGCCTTTCACGGTCGTGAAAATGTTTTCGGCTCCAAACATAAGTAGTGGCTTTCACGACCGTGAAGCCTTTCTTCAAGGGTGTAAAGATGAGGGCCTATATAAGTCTAACCCTTATTCTTTCATTTTTAGATTCATTTAATTCATCCCAACTTCTCTCTTTCTTAATAAATACACTTCAACCACCTATCCAATTTAAGGTTTTACATCAAACAACTTTGAATTAAGGTTTCTAATTTGGGAATTTTCTTCCAAATGCATCAATTGATGCAATTGAACACTAAATCCATCTAATGCATCATCTAATACACCTAAATAATCTAATTATTCAAAGAAATCAACTTATTACCTTAGGTTGGAGAGTGACCCGAAAATCCCTTTCATTTTGTTCCTGAAATTCTTTCATTTTCCAAGTGAAATCTTGGTTGGAAATTGAAGAACAAAGGTTATTTTCAAGTTTTTTATAGGGTTTTCTTAAGAAATTGCATGAAAAATGGTGAAGAAATGGAAGAGTAAGGTTTCGGCCATAGTAAGAGAAGAAGAAGAAGAAGAAGAAGAATGGCTAAAAATTTCCAAGGTAAGCTTATATAGTAAGCAACATTGGCAAATTATGTTTAGGTCCTCGAACTATCAAATAATTGGACTTTGACCTCACTTTCTTCTGTAATTTATTCTGTCAATTCTGTTGAGAATTAGATTTCAAAGTGAGAATTTAAATGGCTTATTTTTATCTATAGTTTATTATAAAAATAGTTTCAGAGTCATTCTGGAAAATAGACAGTGGGTTTCCCAAAATACCTCTGAAGTTCCATTAATTTACAGTTTTGCCACTATGTTGATTTTCCAACATAATTAATAATTTTCCATACTTTCTTCATATAATTAGCAATAATTATTCTTAATCTCTTATTATACAAGTATCTATGAAAAATTAACTTAAATTAAATATTGTATAAATTTACTAAAATTCCTTAGTTATGTCGGTGTTTTCCAGTCCGATAACTAGTTATACTGTTCAATTACTATAGCATTTCCTAGGGTATTATATTCTACCCCTTCAAATAAATTCTTCTCGAATTTAAAATAAACACGTATCTCAATGTTGGAACAGGAATTGATACTTGGCCTTCATATCCTGCTCGCTTTCCCAGGTATACCCTTTTATAGTCTAATTCCTCCATAAGGCTTTGACCATTGGTATCTCATTATTCCGTAACTGTCTAACTTGTCGATCAATAATTTCTACTGGTATGTCACGACCTGGTTTTCCAGACCAGGACGGTCCTAGGGCATGGGAGATGCCAATGGCGACCGGCACCCGTAGAACCCAGGATCACATGCACAATCTATAAACCTCAATATATTATTCATTTTAATTAGTTACCATTCATTCTATTATTCTATCATGCATTCTATAATCATTCTGCAATTAGCTATAACCATTCAAATTATCATATCATGCATCATCATATACTCAATATATCATCATCAATATATACATATGTTCATTTTCTAGCTAACCCATACATACCCCATGGAGCAGCTAGATAATGAACACCAAAATAATGTAATACAGAATATAATATATACATCAGAAACTGTAGCAGAAATCCACAGAGAAACAGACATCGGGATTCAGCAACCTACTCCTCTCCTGTAATGGGAAACAAATGAAATGGTGAGTATAGATGATACTCAGTGAATGTACATGCATCACAATAAATAATAGGCATTAAATAAACAATGGTATTAGTCAATAGGATAACAGTATATAGTATAAATATCAGAGTACAATAAAGCCAAAGAATATCAAATAGGCTCGGTAACATATGGAAAGACAAATAAAGGGATGGACTGTATGAAAAGAAATCATACAGTCTTCAGTGATCCATATCAGTATGGACCATGTAGGTCTCCAGTATCATATCAATATCAGTGAGTATAAGCCTGATCAGGCCCTATGTCCAGGACCATAATCCCTCCTAGCTAGAGTATCAGTAATACAATGTGCACATCGCGGACAATATTTTCCCACTACCCTGTCCGATCGGTAGCTCTGCCAAACTATATCAGGGTCAATAACGAGGGATACCATAAGCAACAATGTCATCTAGATATCAGTCAATCCAATAACAATCAGTTTGGTATCAATTAGTACAATAATCAATATAATCAATGGCAATGCCGTATACAATATACAATCAATGTTAAAGGGTTTAGCAATAAGGAAAGACATAAAACATAAGTTGGTTCGGTAGCAAATAATGGTAGGTCAATTAGCATGCCAATGTCATTGGCGACAATGGCATTCAATTGGTAGGCCTATGGCATACAAACCAATAGGCTAAAGGCAAATGAACTAGGCATTTCATTGAACACTTGGTGGGCATACAATGGCAAGCCAATAGGTTAGGTTTTGGTACAAATTTGACTTGCCCAATTCAATCAATACAAAGTCACATTGTCAACAAAGAAATAGGTATCAAAGAAACATAATTAAACAACATCAAATTAGGTCAAATTGGCTATAGAATTCAAAGGAAAAACAAGCAAAAATCATAAGCATGAATAGTGCAAAGTGGTTCAGCCAAGAAGTGGATTTCACAATTGGTTTCCAATCAACAATTCAATCATTTAGGCATGTTAAATGATGCAATGTAAACTCACCTAAGTCTCCAAATCACTTGAACAAGCTCACTTTCAAGCCAATTCAACCGAATCCTCCAAATAGCCTATATATATCACTTTGATTGCAAATGCAATTCTACATCAAATAAATCATCAATTACTTATCCATTCACATCCATTTAACTAATTATAACATGAATTAACCAATATAAACATTAAATCATAAACTCATTTCATACAACTTCAAAATAGCCAACCAATTTAGGGATTTTGTCAAATTTGCATCAATTGATGCAATTAACCATCAAACCCATTAAATTTAACCTAAATAACATCTAAATAATCAATTAAACTAAACAAATAAACTCTTTACCTCAAGTATAGCAAGATGGCCAAAATGCTCTCTCTCTTATTCCTTGAAATCCTTAGCTTCTATCTATAAATTAAAGATGGAAATGGAGAAAGCTAGATGAGAACTTAACTTTTCTATGAAATTTCTATGGATTTGGTGGAGAAATGAAGAGGAAAATGGAGGAAGAAACTCAAATGGTGGTTCGGCCACCATGAAAGAAAGGAGAAAGATGATGCAAAAATGGTTAAGGCAAAAATATAAAGAAAAATCATTTTGGACAATTACAACTAAATCCCCGAACTTCCGTCCATTACACTTTGGTCCAAAATCTTCTGTAATTTATTCTATCAATTTCGTTAGAATTTAGATATCAGAGTGGGAAGTCAATAAGCTTATTTTAATTTATCCTTATTTATAAAAATAATTCTGGAGTCATTCTATAACCCCGACCGATCAATTTTCACTATTCACCTTTAACTTCCTTAAAATTACCATTTTGCCATTAGTTACTTTTTCAATATTCCTAAATGATTTTCACTTCTTTCTTTTTATCAAAATTAATCATAAATTATGGCTATTTTTTATTCCCAGATCAACTTCAGAAATTCTTCCGTTGACCAGACTGCTAATTTCTCGGCAGTGTTCTCGACACCGCCGCTTTCCGGAAAAGTTTCAAGTTCACTTTCTAACTGTGTCTTTAAAATTATTTCCCACCATTTCAAGACTAATGGACCACATACTGAGAATTAATTCATGCATATGAGTTATAACTTTCTAGGGTATTACATGGTAGCTCTTCATATAACAAGTCTTCCTCTATCTCCATATTTTGCAATTCAAGTACATGAGATGGATCTAGCACGTACTTCCTTAGCATCAAAATATGGAATACCAGATGCACATGACTCGGATTGGGTGGAAGAGCCAATCTGTATGCCACATTACCAATCTTTTCAAGAATTTCAAATGGCCCAATATATCTTGGTGACAACTTACCCTTCTTCCCAAATCTCATAACATCTCTCATAGGTGAGATTTTAAGGAATACATGGTCACTAAGTTCAAAGTGTACATTCTTCCATTTCGGATCAGCATAACTCTTCTATCTGCTGAAAGTGGTCTTTATCCTCTCTCTAATGATTGGCACCTTTTCTATTTTTTCTCTTATCAACTCTGGGACCTCCAACTATGTCTCACCCGGTTCCACCCATCATACAGGAGACCGACATTTTCTACCATATAGTGCTTCGTAAAGAGCCATTTCGATAGAAGAATGGTAACTGTTATTGTAGGAGAATTCAATCAATGGTAGGTACTAATCCCAATTACCCTTGAAATCCATAACACACAATCAAAGCATATCTTCCAATAACTGGATGGTCCTCTCTGATTGTCCATTTGTCTGTGGATGGAATGCTATGTTGAACCGTAGCTGTGTACCCATAGCCTCCTAAAACTTCTGCCAAAATTGAGAAGTAAACTGTGTAACGCTATCAAATATGATCACCAATGGTACTCCATGAAGTTTGACAATCTTGTCAACATACAACTGTGCGTACCAGGCTACAGAATAACTAGTCTTTACCTCGAGGAAATGAGCAGATTTCATCAATCTATCAACAATAACCCATATGGAATCATATCCTTGCGAAGTCCTCAGTAGACCAACCCCGAAATCCACAGTAACCTGCTCCTATTTCCACTCTGGCAACTCTATGTCTTGTAGCAAACCAAATGGCTTATGATGTTCAAACTTAACCTACTGATAGGCTAAGCATATGGATACAAATTTAGCCACATCCCTCTTTATATTGGGCCACCAATAGACATCCCTCAGATCATGATACATCTTGGTGAATCCAGGATGTACACCGTGTGAAGAATAATGGGCCTCTCTCAAAATTTGATCCCGGATTCCATCTATGTCAGGTACACATAACTGTTTACTGCATCTTAATACACTATTATCAACTGTGAACTCTAAAGCTTTACCATTCTGACCATCTTCCTTTAACTTCAGAAGATGTGAATCCCTATGTTATGCTACCTTAACATCATCAATCAATAGTGGCTTATCCTAAAATTGGGCTATCGGAGTCTAGTTATGATCCTGGGTCCCTACTCCAACTCTGCACCCATGTCAGCTAATTTCTTCATCTCAAGTATCAATGGTCTTCTGGAAAGTGAGATGTGAGCTAGACTGCCCATAAACTTTTGGCTCAGTGCATCTGCTACTACGTTAGCCTTACCCAGATGGTAAAAGATCTCACAATCATATTCCTTTAACAATTCGACCCATCTTCGTTGCAGGAGATTCAGATCCTTTTGCTGAAGTATATACTGCAAAGTCTTATGATCAGTATATATCTCACATTTAGACCCATACAGATAATGTCTCCAAATCTTTAGTGCAAACGCCATAGCTGCCATCTCCAAATCATGAGTAGGATAATTCATTTCATGATTCTTTAACTGTCGAGAAGCATAAGCAATCACCCTCTTGTTTTGCATAAGAACGCACCTCAATCCGACTCTAGAGGCATCACAGTACACTGTAAACTTTTCATCTTCAGTTGGCAAAGCTAGTGCTAGAGTACTAGTGAGACAAGTCTTCAAAGTCTGGAAACTGTTCTCACATTCGTCTGTCCACTGATACCTCTCCTGTTTCCTAGTTCACTTAGTCAAAATAGCAGTAATCTTAGAGAAATCCTTCACAAACCGTCTATAGTATCCTGCCATACCAAGGAAACTGCGAATCTCCGAAACATAAGTAGTTCGGGGCCAATTAGCAACTGCTTCGATCTTTTAAGGATCCACTTTGATACCATCTTTGCATACTACATGGCCAAGGAAACATGCTTCAGTCAACCAGAACTAACATTTAGATGGCTTAGCAAACAACTGGTTCTCCCAAAGTGTCTGCAAAACAATCCTCAAGTGCTTTGCATGCTCCTCCTCACTCCTAGAATAGATAAGAATGTCATCAATGAACACTATGATAAACTTATCCAAGAATGGCTTGAATACTCTGTTCATTAGATCCATAAAAGCAACCAGTGTATTAGTCAACCAGAATGGCAACACCAAAAACTCATAATGTTTATACCGGATTTTGAAAGTAGTCTTGGGTACATCTTCCTTCTTAATTCTCAACTGATGATACCCAAATCTCAAGTCAATCTTTGAGAAGTGACTAGCACCCTACAATTGATCAAATAGATCATCAATCCGTGGTAGAGGATATTTGATCTTCGCAGTCACCTAATTCAGCTACTGGTAATCAATACACATCCTCAGTGTGCCATATTTCTTTTTCACAAACAGTACTAGAGCACCCCACAGAGACATGCTCGGTCTGATAAATCATTTATCCAACAATTCCTACAGTTGCACCTTCAACCAACTCTTTTAATTCTGTAGGTGCCATTTTATATGGAGGAATGGATATAGGATCGGTACCCGGATACACATCAATCTCAAATCAATCTCCTTGTTTGGGGGTAGCCCTGGCAAATTATCAGGAAAGACATAAGGAAATTCTCGGACCACAGGTATCTGATCAATCCCCATGGAATTCTTCTACATATCAATCACATAAGCCAGGAATGCTGAACAACCCTTCTTTATCATTCTCTAAGCTTGGATAGCAAAAATAAAACTAATTCCAAATTCATATTTGTCACCCTGGAATTCAAATTATAGTGCCCCTCAGGCTGAAATCTGATCTTCTTCTCATAACAATCAATAACTGTATGATGTGTCATTAGCCAATCCATACCAAGTATCATATCAAGCTCTGACACAGACAGTTCTATCAAATCAGCACGCAAAATGTTATCATCAATTTCAACAACACACCCCAGATAGAAATAATTCACTTCTATACTCTCCCCCATAAGTGTATTTATCTTTAAAGGGATACTCAATAACTATCTTTCTTTATCCAACTTAGGTGCATACAATGGTGAAACAAAGGAATGTGTAGCACCCAAATCAAATAATGTTTGTGCCAATTCATTTTGAATAGGGATCATACATGTAACTGCATTATCTGATCTCTGTGCCTTCTAAGTATTTATAGCAAAAACTTTTCCCTATCATTTACCTGTTGGGGCCTGACTGCTGCTAAGACCCTGTCCCCCACCTCTACCCCTACCAAGAGCCTCTTTAGTAATATTTTGGCTCATCTGTACAATAGGATGAGACACTGATACTGATGGTTATTGTTCACCCCATAAAGGACATCTATTAATGAAGTGCCCATATTGTCCACATTTCATATAGGCACCTGACTGTCTTTGACATTCTGCTTCATGCCTTCTACCACAAAAACTACAGATAGACATATTGGGTATCTGAGTAGCAAGTCTGTAGGAACCCTGTGAATAAGCAGGAGCTAAATGCATTGGAGGCCCCCAACTCTGAGTCCTCCTCCTCTGACTACCTGATGGAGGTCTTTGATCAAATCTGGGCACTGACTTTATCTGTTTAGGTTGGGAGCTGCCCTCCCCTCTTCTACTCTATGAACCAGGTACTCTCTTCCTCTTTTGATCTCTCTTAGCTCTCTCTGACTTATATTTCTCCTCCATCTGAGTTGCCTTATCAATAATAGTAGTAAGAGATGTGAATTTTGTAGCAAGCAGGCCATTATGTAGTGAGGCACGTAATCCTCTCCTAAATCTATTAATAAGATCTGCCTCAATATGAACAATCCGTATAGCATATCCGCTCAATCTGATGAATTCCTTTGCATACTCTTCAACTGTCCTATTACCCTACTCTAACTATTCAAACTGAATCAAATTTCGAGTCCTTACCCCTTCTGTCAAGAACTCATCAATAAGCCCCTTTTTGAACTCTGCAGAGGTAGGAGAATGATCACTATATACTCTAGGCTCCATATGACGAGAAAACCATGTACAAGCTTTCCCCTTCAGTAACAATCCAACCAGTTCAACTGCCCTAGCATCAGAACAAGGTAGTCTCCTCACTACCTTCTCAATCTGCTCTAGAAAATCATTAGGCTCCTCGCCTCTATCACCCCTGAACTCTGGCAGATTTAATTCCAAAAAATTAAACATTGTAACTAATCCCTCATCAATAACTTCGGTAGACCCTCTATATTGCAGGCACATTAGGAACCACTGCCGGCTATACAGGAGCTGGAGCTGGAGCAACTGGTGCAGCAGGAGGTGGCACTACTGGTGCTAGTGGTGGCAGCGTATTTTGTCATCTCGCCTCAATTCTACTAATTCTCGATGTAAATCCATCATCCTCTACATCGTCTCCATCCTCCAGGGGTCATCACTCCTACCAGTCTCCTCTATCATCCGTCGGGATCTTGAAGGTTTCTCTGTCATTTCTCTGGCAAGGGACTCGTTAGATGCTACCTCTGCCTCTCTAGTATCCTCTTTGTCTCTATCGTCAGACATCTCTGTCAAACTATCAGAAAATAAAAAACAAAACAACAAATTCAGAATAATACAGAATCGCAGAATACTCATACATACTTGACGAATACAACAAAAGACGAAACAAGAATTCCTATGCTCCATAGTTTACTTAAGTATATTACTCTGTATCTAGTTACTATTCCTATACACCTATGCTCTGATACTACCTCTGTCATGTCTTGATTTCAGAACATGACGATCCTAGGATGCGGGAGATGTCAGAAGTAACCGATACCCGTAGAACCCAATATTAGTTACTATAATTATTTACTATCTCATTAATAACCAATTAGTTAATTAATATCCATTTTGTCATTTTGTTACTCTGTAGTCTAACAGTCTATAATCTATTATGCAATTGGCTGAAAACATCATCATCACATGCCATATTAATATTTAGACTCCACATTATGCCTTACATATATAATTACAGACTAACTATGTCATTAATATAAACCCATAAAGCAACCAAATATATATATAAATACAGTGTCAAAAATATTTACACTGTCAAAATAGACACAACAGATATCCACAGAGAATCTACAGACGGGATACTGCCTCCTACTCTATACCTGTAAAAGGGAAAACAACTGAAGAGAGTGAGTATTAAATACTCAGTGAACCTAATATGCATCATCCAATAGTAAATGGTTAGGATAACAATAAATATTAGGTAGATAAACAATAACCAAATAGACTGCACACCAATTACAGAATAAAGAATTAGGTTACAGAATCAAAGATTTGGAACCAAAAAATAGGCTAACAAAGCTCATATCATGTAAATAAGACAGATAATGAGCCATGAATACGTAGTAGCTCATATTAAGCTCATATCATATACATAAGACTGATAAGGTCTTATGGCTAGGACAGTTAACCCTTCTCAGCTAAGGTACCATGTAATCAATGTGCACATTGCCGACGGTATTTACCCGCTACCCCCATCGGTGAGGAAGCTCTGTCAAATCGCATTTTAATCAATATAGGCACGAAAACAAGTCAAAAGATATCAATATATGGCAACTGTCTCATCAATAACCAATAGCTCATGAATAAATCAAACGACACTATAATTAAGCAATGAATAAGCAATAGAAGGTACGTAAATAATAGCAGTATGTTTAACAATTAACATTGGGTTAGAACATAGGATGGTCATCAATAGTCAAATGGTTGGCTCAATTGGCTAGCCAATGTCATTGGCGACAATGGCATTCAAATGGTAGGCCTACGGGGAAACCAAGTGGTAGGCCTATGGCAAATGAACTAGGCATTTAATCGAACACTTGGCGTGCAACATTGAATGAACAATT
Source organism: Aleurites moluccanus (assembly GCA_948193065.1). NCBI lineage: Eukaryota > Viridiplantae > Streptophyta > Magnoliopsida > Malpighiales > Euphorbiaceae > Aleurites > Aleurites moluccanus. Next base: position 12,852 of record CANXYC010600297.1, on the reverse strand, counting down.
TGGCCAGGTTATGGTGCAACATTGACATTACCCATACAATCAGCTCTCAATCAAAGCAACACAATAGGCAATAGATATCCATCAATAAACAACATATAATGGATCAATTTGGCATAGGAAAACAAGGCAAAACAAAGCAAAAATCAAAGGCAACAATGCCTTAATGGCATTCGGCCAAGATGGCCATTTCAAGAATGGTTTTGAATCAACATTTCAATACATTAGGCATGATAAATGATGCATATTAAACTCACCTAACACTTCAAATCACCTTAGAAAATTGACTTCCCACCTAAAGCTTCATAGGAGGCAAACGTGGCAGTCTTTCAATTCTTAATTTTCTACATCAAACCAATCATAAAATATTCATCTATTAGCCTCTAATTAACATATTTTAAGCTAATTAAATAGTGACTAACATCAATTTAACGTTTCACATCAAACAACTTTTAATTAGGGTTTCTAATTTGGGAATTTTCTTCCAAATGCATCAATTGATGCAATTGAACACTAAACTCATCTAATTCATCATCTAATACACCTAAATCATCTAATTAATCAAATAAATTAACTTATTACCTTAGGTTGGAGAGTGACCTGAAAATCCTTTCACTTTGTTCTTGAAATTCTTTGATTTTCCAAGTGAAATCTTGGTTGGAAATTGAAGAACAAAGGTTATTTTCAAGTTTTCTATAGATTTTTCTTAAGAAATTGCATGAAAAATGGTGAAGAAATGGAAGAGCAAGGTTAGGCCATAGCAAGAGAAGAAGAAGAAGAATGGCCAAAAATTTCTAAGGCAAGCTTATATAGTAAGAAACATTGGCAAATTACGTTTAGGTCCTCGAACTATTTAATAATTAGACTTTAACCCCCACTTTCTTCTGTAATTTATTATATCAATTCTGTTGAGAATTATATTTCAAAGTCAGAACTAAAATGGCTTATTTTTATATGTAGTTTATTATAAAACAAAATAATCTCAGAGTCATTCTGGAACATAGACAATGGGTTTCCCAAAATATCCCTAAAGTTTCACTTATTTACAGTTTTGCCACTATGTTGATTTTCCAACATATTTAATTTTTTTCCATAACATATTTAAATTTTTTTCCCATACTTTCTTCATATAATTAGCTATAATTATTCTTAATCTCTTATTGTACAAGTATCAATGAAAAATTAACTTAAATTTGATACTATATAAATTTACTGAAATTCCTTAGTTATATCGGTGTTTTTCGGTCCTTTAACTAGTTATATTATTCAATTACTATAGCATTTTCTAGGGTATTACACCTGGCTCATGGAGACAATATGGCCCATAGAGAAGCTGCGATGGGTGATTATAATTCGTGAAGTTGAGGGGGACTTTGTAATTGAGGCTGAGACTGAGACGATGGTAGCTATAAGAGTTATTGCAACCTTGACAAGGATATCTATTGCCCTAGACAATGATGATGACTCAAATGGGGGCAGACACATCCACCTCATTAAGGTGAAAATTTAGACAGATTTATCTAATTTATCTGTTTAGGATTAGGTTTATAATTATGCTTTAGGACTCTGATTTTGATTTTTAAGGAATGTTTCTGTTGACATAGATAGAATGATGAGACATGACATACAGACGAGATAGGATTTAACGAAACTGTAAATTTAAATGTGACATGATTTTTGACAAGTCACTATACTTCTGTATATGTTGTCACCAAAATGATGGTGAATGATTATGAAATGAGATATAATACTTTCTTTTCTTCTCTCTGTGTTTTTATTTCTATTTATTTTTCTGCTCTAACTTTTGTCCAAGTTACCCTTGCAGGTTTTCAACTTGACGAGCTACTCTAATTTTTGCCAAGCCACCCTTTTGGTTTTTCAACTTACGAGTTGGCCCTAATTTTTGGCTAAACTGCCCTTTCAGGTTTTCAATTTAGCGGGCTGGCAAATAAATCAAATAACCATGCAATGATTTTGGCACAAAATGATAATTTTATTATGATTTAGATCGCACCCAAAGAGGGTTACCTACTTATTTCCACTTTTTTCTTTCATTTTTTATTTCAAGAGTGAGGTCCACGTAGTTGTTGTATGTACAATGCATGATCATATTACAATAAAACAAAATAAAAACTATATAAAGTATGTTTTCAGTTGATCTAAGTTACAAGGATTTGAAAATTCATTTCTATCTAGATCCATTAGTATGGCCCTTCCACCAGATAAAATCTTCTTGAGTACATATGGCCCGCCCAATTAGGTCTGAATTTGCCTCTTAGATCATAAATAGGAGCTCTGATTTCCTTCAATACTAAGTTACCTTCCCCTAAACCTCTATCAAATACTCTTTTGTTGAAATGTAGAGCTAGTCTTTACTTATACCCCTAAATATGATACAAGGCATCCATCCTTTTTTTATCAATGGCATTCAACTGATTATAATAGCCTTTGATCCATTCAGCTTCATCAAGATGGTTTTCATGTATTACCCTTGCATATCAGACTTGCATCTCGATGGGCAGTACCACCTCCATTCTATACACTAGAGCTTAAGTGGTTGCCCTTGTTAATGTACGAATAGAAGTTCAAAACCCCTACAAAGCGAAAGGTAAGTGTTTATGCCAGCTTTTGTTACTGGTGATCATCTTATGTAGAATGATCTTGATAGTCTTATTGGTTGCTTCCACTACACCTTTAATCTAAGGATGGTACAAGGAGGACTTGTCATGCTGGATTTGCTCCCTCTTCAGTAGGTTCACCACTTCTTTCTGAAAGTGCAACCCATTATTGGTTATGATCTCAAAAGATAACCCATATCGACAAATGATGTTGGTCTAAATGAAGTGGGCCACTTTCTTGGCATTCAACACCTTGTGTGAGGCTACTTCCACCCATTTCGAGAAGTAGTCAATGGCCACCAAAATGTATTCATATCTGTTTGAAATCTTTGGGGTGATGCATCCGATGAAATTAATGCCCAAAGTTGCGAAAGGCCATTGAGTTACAGTCGAGTGTAAAGGGACTGAAGGTCACTTCTAAAGCTTCATAAATATCTGATATTTATGGCATTTCTATACTAACCGAGCACAGTCTTCATTCATGGTTAGCCAAAAGTAACATAAGTTCATGATCTTGTGGGCCAAAGCAAAGCACTTCATGTTTGGGCGTTCTTCACTTCCATGGACCCATTCCATGATCTGTTGGGCTTCCTCTTCTGTTACACACCTCAAATGGATATTATTCTAGGTTTATTTATATAACATATCACCATTTGGGATGAATCAACTGGCTAACTTTCTCAAAGTTCTTCGGTCTGATTTGGATGCCTCTTTTGGATACTTCTTATTCTTGATCAGATTAAAGATATCTCAGAACCATAGTTTCCCATCTGCATGTAGGTTGCGTCATATCTTGGTTGTCTTCGAACTTCAATAACCACTGGTTGGACTATCTCAGTTCCTATCATATCTATCATAGAGCTCAGGGTCACCAAAGCATCGACAAATTGGTTCTTTGCTCGAGGCAAGTAGTGGAAGGACAGTTCATGGATTTTTTTTGCTAAATCACAAACGCGCTTGTAGTAAGGAACTAAGGGCTTTTTCCTGATTTTCCATTTGCTAATAGCTTAGGAAACGATCATATTGGAATCTCTATAAACCTCGAGGTAATCAATTCTCATATTGATAGCACATTATAGTTTGCATATGCACACTTTATACTCAACTTCATTATTAGTGACCTCAAAGGCCAATTTAATTACCATGGGCAAATGATCCCCACACAATGTGATTGACACAACTCTAGCACCATACCTTCTGTTGTTGGCTGCCCCATCGAAGTTCATTTTTCATACCTTGGGTTTTATCTCCATAACATCCTCATCCGAGAATTTTGGCTTAAATGACCCATCACCTTTGTTAGGAGCTGCAACTAATTGGTCGACTATCACACTTCCTTTGATTGCTTTCCTTGGGACATTTTTTGGATCAAATGTCATAAGAACAACTAACCATCATACCATTTTACTATAAAAATTTGGCCTCTCCATAAGGAATTTCAAGTGGCTCTTGTTAGCTATGACATAGGTGGTATAGAAACCCAAGAAGTGTTGGAGTTTATGGCACACCCACACTAGGGTAAGGCATAATTGCTCAATCTAATTGTACTTGAGCTCATGAGTAATCATGTGTTTGCTTAAGTAGTAGATGGCATTTTCTTTATACGAGTCTACTGTATTCTGAGCGAGCATTACTTCCATCGCTTATTGAGTGACTGAAAGGTACAATAGTAAAGGCCTTCCCAATCTGGGTGGCTGTAGTATATAAGGGTTTAGCAAATACTCCTTGATTTTCTAGAAGGCTTTCTAGAAATCTTCATTCTATTGTTTGGAAGATCCCTTTTTCAACAGTTTAAAAATGGGCCTATAAGTGTCAGCTAATTAGGCAATGAACTGGCTGATGTATTGTAGCCGTCCTAGGAAACCCCTAATCTCTTTCTCTATTTTAGGAGTTGCCATTTCTAAAATGGATTTCGATTTGGCTGGATCCACTTTTATTCCTTTCTTGTTGACCATATGCCCCAGAAACACCCCAAAGGATGCCTAAACAAGTACTTAGCCGAATTCTATTTCAGGTTGTATTATCTGAGCCTCAGAAAAAACCATCTCAAAGATTCTAAGTGTCCTTACGTTGTCTTAAATTTAATGACCATATCATCCATATATATTTCAATGTCTTTATGGATCATATCATGGAAGAGAATAGTGGCCATTCTCTATTAGGTTGCCCCGATGTTCTTCAGATCAAAAGGTGTGACCTTGTAGCAATAGGTACCCCATTCAATTACGAAGGTTGTTTTCTCCTTATTAAATAGGTTGACTTGAATCAAATTGTAATCCGTATATAGGTAAGTCAAAGAGAATACTTCAAATCCTATCATATGGTCAACTAGTAAGTTGATATGGGGTAAAGGAAAGTCGTCCTTGGGACAAGCTTTTGTTCATATCCCTGTAATCCATGCACACCTTACTTTACCATCCTTCTTGAGGACTAGTACTATGTTAGCCAACCATAATGAATATGTAATGGGTTCAATGAATTCGTTATCCATAAGCTTCGTTACTTCTTCTTTAACCTTCAAAGACCATTCTGCTTTAAGTCCTCTCAATTTCTGCTTGATAAGTTTCACATGCTCATAGGTTGTAATTTTGTGAACCGCTATGCTCAGATTAATACCTATCATGTCCTTGTGCTCCCATGTGAAGCAATCCATGAATTCCTTAATTACAATGCATAAGATTGTTTTATCAAAATATGATAATGCAATGTATGTGATTTTCAATTTATAATCTATGCTAAGGTTAATGGATTCTTTGCTCTCTTATTTTATTTCATTTTTCTCACTTTTTTTTTTAGATCTCATTCATATCAAAAATATTGATAAGTGAAAAAGTGGACACATGAAAGTAAGAAAGATCAAACTTTTCATTGCAGATAAAAGTTTCATCATCATTAGTTACATCAAAATTGAAGGAAATACTAGAAAAATTAATTATAGACTCAAAAGAGGAAAATGACTCTATTGACTCTAACTCTGACTCATGATCGATTTTTTACTTGAACTTTGACTCGACTGGATAGTTGAGTTAGACAGAAGACTCGACATCTGGAATTGATTACTTATCATGGTGCCAATTGTCAAATGGGACCAAAGCTGGTTGAATTAGCATAGTAGGGTCTGTTTCTACTCTATCTTCTATCATGAAAACCTGCTCAAAAAGAGTGGCCTCCATATTCTCCTTCCAATCCAGGTATACATGCTAGATGGGCTCACAGTCCTCCATGCTAAGCCTGACATCAAAGAAAATTTCAAAATCAAGGGTCAGTTTATTGGTTATAGGACAATATTGGGGTTTAAAAAATCCACGGTAAGGAAAATCTTCCCCTTCCTTTATAAAATACCTATTCAGGGTCTTGAAGTAAGGTCGTATCTCCTAATCATAGACCTTACCTTCCTTGATGGTCTGAAATCTAGCCTTGGCCCTTTCCTCCACCTTCTCTAAGTTTATTTTGGTGGGTTGATAGCCGAGCCTAAAAGGTGGGTTTACTATCAGGTAATTATTAAAAAAATTGATCCCTTGCTGACCTCTTCCAAGTCTTAGGCTAGGAAAGTAATTCATTTTTAAGAGAATGGGTCGAAGTCAAATGAGACTAGTTTTTTACCTTCTTCTGCTTGTATGAACTGGACAGTTTCAAAAGAGAATCCTGATAATGGCACCCCAGTCGGCTTAGGTTAGATTTCCAAAATTGGCATGGTAGGTAGGACCTCACTCTTCCCATATATGTCATCCTTGATTATGACGATAGAGGTTCTATAGGGGAATTTCAACTTTTAGTGAAGAGATAAAGGAATGGCTTTGGCTTAGTAAATCTAAGGCCTGCTCAGGAGTAGGTTGGAGCAAACAGGCACATCAATAACCTAAAATGGGATATGGGTGGTAACTAGCCCAATAATCACATTTAGGGTGGCCACACCAAGTACTTCCCTCTTAGTATTATCATAAGCCTTTGTAATTTGATCGAAGGGGTGAAATTTGTGACTTTTAAACCCAAGAAACTTGCCACTTTCAAGGGACAGACATTCAGAGTGGACCCATTATCCACTAGCACCATCGATATTGTCTTACCCTTTGTCATGACTGTAATATAAAGAGCATTGTTGTGGCTCGATTCCCCTTTTGGCAAGTCATGATCAGTAAAAGAGATGGTTATGGCTTTAGTGGAGTTAGTAAGAGAGGTAACTAGAGTTTCTGGAGAGATGTCAATAGGAGCCTGACACTAGTTCAAAGCCTTGCAAAAAACTTGGCGATGAGGGTAGGAAGGTTGGATGAGACTCTATATCGAGATGTTAGCTTGAGTATTTTCAGTTGTTTGAGGATAACATCCTTATCAGGCTCACTGCTGGCTTTTATTTTCTAAGCTGGAGTGGGAATGGGTTGTATGGGTTATGTCGGAGGCTAGGTGAATCTGCCACTTCTGGTCATCTCATTAATTTCCTTCACAAAGTCATTCAAGTTGAGGACACTACAATAGTCAGAGTTTGATCGAATCAAAGAGGCTAGATTAAACTAGAGGTCAGAATAGTGGATAAAGTGGATGTTGGGTTGATGATTTGGAAGAGGATTGGTGTTGCTGTTTGGTTGTCGTCTTAAGGAAAGGATATCTTCGTTGTCTACTAGATCCTGGATTTTGTGCCTTAGGTACTTGTAGGCATTAGTTTTGTGCCTAGTGGCACTCATAGTACTCACTCATGTTCTGACTCCTTGGTACCGAGTTTTATGGTGGACTCGGCTCCAAAGGTTTAACTAGTTTGGCTTCTAAGCCCTCATGTCTAGTCTCGTGGGTTGATGGGTGGATATGTTGGCTAATTCTCCACTCTTCTGGTTAGTAGAGCTATTAGTGGTGGTGTTAGGAGCATAATTGGGGTTCTTCCGGTATCTTGAGTTAGAGGTAGAGAAATCATCCTTGATCTGTCCACTTTGGATCAAATCCTCTATCTTGGAGGCTATAACAATAAGGGCTTTGAAGTTAGAAAGGTATTATGTTTGTAGATTTGTTGGGTAAACAGGTGGCATGTTTTTAACAATGATGTCAAGTTGTTCTTGTGGCCTATTTACCATTTGGGCTACCTTAGATCTCTATTTGGTCAGAAAAGTGGAAAATGATTCCCTCGGTTGTTGTTCAGTGGTCTCGAGGTCTTGTTGAGTAATATCCACTTTAATGTTGTAGTGATATTGCTTGACAAAAGCGTTGTAGTTATTGTCCTAGGTTTTCTTAAAATTGACATCTAGGTTGATGAACCACCTCACAGCGGCACTAGTGAGAGATTACTAAAACAACTGTGCAATGAGCTCGTTATGAACACCCAAAGAAGTCATTGCCTCCATATACATCTTCAAGTGGGTTTTGGGACAAGTTGTACCATCATATTTATCCATAGAGGGCATCCTAAATTTGGAGGGGAGCCTAATATTGGAAAACAAAGCCAATGCATTCACGTTAATCATATCGTCGTGTCTCTTCAAGTTCTTAATAATCCTCTCCATGGCCTCAAATTTCTCTATAAGCTTTCAGGACTCAGTCGTAGCAGGTTCATCTACTCCTTGAAAAAGGCTTGGAGAGGAGGTTGGTATGGTGTGTGAGGTGAAGTGGATATGGACATTCTTGAGGGCCTTCCCATTATTAGTTAGGTCAATAACATGAGAAGTTGAGATAGATGGGTTGAGATTTTGAGGAGGTGGAGGAGTACCAAGGTTTTGTTCAAACATCCTTTTGACTTCCTGGATGATGGACTAGCATTGTTGATTGAAGGTTTTAGTGAACATGTTTTGTTGGGCCTCCAGAGCAGCCCAAAAGGTTTCCTCTTGCCTTTTAATAAGGGTGATGAGCAGAGTGTTCATAGTTTAAGGTCGGTTTCTTCAGCCATAGGTACCTTGTATGAAAGAAACATAAAATGGGTCAGGTTATGAGTAATAAGTGGTAAAAAAGTGTAGTTCTGATGTGTATGGTGATGGGTCAGATTCACTAAAACAGGGTATGGGTCTGTTATGCATAACTTTCAAGAAAAAGGATTCTTCTAAGTCGATGGGTCGGATTCATGGTACAAGTCTAATATGTATGGTTATTTTGGTCAGATTCACTATTTGAGGTGTTGATCTGATGCATACGGTTTTTTGGGTCAGTGAGTCAGGTTCACAGTTTTCTATTTAGTATGTCGGTTCTATTGATTTTTCAGGTAACTGTGTCAGTTTATCGATTTAACTGGTTCCATTTTTTAGTGAGTTAGGTGTATTGGTTGTTCGGTTTACTAATGAGTGGGTCAGTTTCACGATTTTCTATTTAATGAGTCGGTTTCACTGTTTAGGTTGGATAGTAAGTGGATCAGTTTCACTGTTTTTGGTGGTAAGTGAGTCGAATACGTAGTTCCAGTAGGTCAGGTTTCTATCAGGTATATGGTTTTCTATTTGGTAGAATAATGGGTCTGTTTCACTTTTTGGGGTTTTGTTTTGGTGAGTTCAAACTATATAGTGGGTCAGGTTCTTTGTTTGGGGTATAGGTCGGGTATGTACATCTTTTCGAGCAAATATCTAATTGTTCAGGTTTTCTTAGTTTGTGAGGCTATTTAGGGTTTGACTATTGACTCTTTGGTCTTTAGTCCACAAGTCTAAGGAGGCATGGTTTATGCATGGACACAAGTGTGTATGTATGCATGGATGCATGAGGCAAAATTCGTTTCATGAACATGACATCTGATTTGTTATGGTTCATGGGCCATATGGTCAAGTTCTAGAGTCAAATTACATGAAGGTTAGGTGGAATGGATAAAAGTTTATCATCACTAGGGCAACGATATACCTAACCACAAGTGAGTCAAAGAGCCTCATATGGGTCCAACAGTACTGCATACCCTTTACGCCTTAAAATGATTAAGGATTTTCATGGGTTGGATGTTTTCGCTATCTCCCAACATATCTAAATAGGGTTATCGAATCAATACTACTCGCTATACAGGCTGAAATTCATAATTGATAGTGGACAAAGAGTCCATATAATGATGCATGTAATGCAAAGTCAGTTTTAGTTTGAAAGGTAAGTTTTGAATTTCTTTGAAAAATTTTGTTTTTCAAACCAATTGATAGTCTTCTTTTTCATTTTTGAAAAAATGACAAGTCCCCAATAGAGTCGCCAGCTATGATACCTCGCTCGAACATTGCTCCGATCCGCTCGAGGAATCAGAACGTTCATTTGGGTCCAGTTCTACATCGTGAGCTTTATCACCTTTTTCGTTTTAATTTCTGAAAGATTGATTAATTTTCTGTTTATCATATTTTCTGTTTTTTATCATTTCAGTTTTGAAAGGATCTATTTGGGGAGTCACCACCATAATTTATTTTTTAATGGAAAAATATTAGGTAAAACCCCAAAAATGACTCCAATTTAATTACACAAGGATAAAATGCACTAGACCTTTGAACCGAGTTGGATTCAGGGACTAGATTTTCGGTTTAAGAAATTATGACTTAACTTTTAATTAATTCTAACTTAAAATTATGTTTTAATGATTAATTTATATTGCATGACATATAATGGATGCTATAGCAGTAAATAAATCATACATTCGAAAGTAATAAATAAATGAAAATATGTTCTACATAATTAATAATTGAGGTATTAACTCTATCTCTTATGAGTTCTAGGTTAATCACATATTACTCAATATTTCCTTAATCGGTAAGCAACAAGAAGGAATAGGAAAGCAAGAGGAAGGAAGAGGAGTAAAGGCAAACAGATTGCATGCAAAGACAAGCAGGCTAAGAAAGAACTGTGAGGAAATTATAACACTTCAGTTAAAGCTTAAAACATGAACCATAAAGGATAAACCTAGGAAACTTTTCCTTTGTTTGAAAGTTGTATATAATTGTATGTTTATACTTGAATTGAATATATATACATATTTTAGGAAGTATTATACGTGTAAAAGTGGTTTAAAGGCTGTTAGGAAGAAATTGGGAAAAATTGAATTTTTGGTGAACTGGGGGTAAAATGGTCATTGCACAACCCCTTCGAGTTTTATGGAAATTAACATGATATTTGAAGGTAGAAAAGAATATTAGGACATGAAAATGATGATATTATATTTATTTGAAAATTTGTTGGAGAATTAAACCCGGTAGAAAATAATTCTGGGCAAAACTGCTCGGATAAGGATCAAATTTAAACTAAGGGCAATTTAGTATTTTCCTTTGAAATATGGACTTATATGGTGTATGCAAGCTTATGGTATCATCCTAGGCTTAACTAAATTAAACCATTGGATGAAAAGATGAAGAATTTAATGGTTAATAAGATAGGTTTCACAAATTTTATTATAAGCTCAATGTATATAATCATACCAATGAAATTTATTTGATTTTTTCCACCTCCATCTTCTTCCTTAGCCATTTCCCATTCAACTTTTCTCTTTCCTCTTCATCCATGTTTTGGCCACTTTGATGGAACACCAAATCTTGTTGTTTTCTTTTATTTCTTAATTAAAACATACTAATTCAATCATTTTAAACACAAATATAACTTTAGATTCTAAGGAAAAATAAGAAAAAGCAAAGAATCAAAGCTTGAAAGTTTTTGAATGACTTTTGGTAAGTGATTGATTTTACCATTCTTTTGGTTTAATTATGTTCTTAAGATCTTCTTTGATGTTATTTAATTATCAAAAACATGTTTTGGTTGGAAGAAAAATCAAAAGTTGGAAGAAAACCCTAATAGGAAGAAATATGAATCAAAGTATGATTTTGATGGATGTTTTTGTTCAAATGAGTTGTATTTGATGTGTATGATATGAATTAGTGATTAATTAATAGAAACAAATCCATTTGGTGGAACTTTTGTTTTGGTCGAAATGATGATGATGGGTAATGGTGTGATGTTTTGATGTTTAATAGGTTTAAAGGCTTGGATGATGTGTAATTGATGTATATTAATGTTGTATGATAGATTGGTGTTGAAAAATGGATGAATGGAGTGAAATCCCTTTAGGCTGAACCATATGGACTTTGTTAGTCTAATGTGTTAGGCTAATGCAATTGAAGAAGTAAGGTTTGAATATAGTTTAATGGTGTAAATAAGTAAGGTTTGAATATAGTTTAATGGTGTAAATGATGTAAATGTATAAGTTCAAATATGGAAATGTTGATTGATATAAGTACTTGGAAAGCATACTTGGAATTTGGTGTATGTTTGATATGAAAAGATGAACAAAGTATTTATGAGTTCTTAATTTGGCATTATAGTGATAAACATATGAAATGTGAATGAAATACAGTGATAGAATTGCATTTGATGCATAAAAGAATAGAAAATGTCAATTATGTAATATAGGGTCTATAGTGTATAGTATGTATGCCTTATGTATGTTGATGTGCTTTGATATGTGTTTTAATATGAAATGTATTGAGTATAAGTCTTACCGGAGTGATTTAATTAATATAGGAGAAAGTTCTCAAGCTAGGGCTACTGACGGCGAGTCGCGGGCTAACTAGGCCTGTTGGCGAATATTGGGAGTTTTGTTTGAGATGAGTCTATATATATGATTCATGCATTATTCATTCATAAGTCATGCATTTATGCATATTAAATGATATCCTTGCTTGAAAACCATTAATGATCTTCTTTTGGGCAGTTTTGCTAAAATGACCTAAAACAGAGCTGCCGAAATGTCTAAAACTGACCTAAACTTTGACCTTGTATAAAATTTGTTTTGAAAGGCTTTTTGATGTCAAATCAAGCCTAATTGCTTATTATGTATATATATTTATCAATTGTATAAAGAAATTGCCATAGAAATATTGATTTCAAGGAAAACTAGAAAGTGCCTGAAAAATGAGAAATGAACCCGTAATTTAGGGGTGTCAGTTGCGCTGGTACCAAAATTTTCATATTGTGCCATATTGCTTCTTTGATTTTTGTGATATTATTTAACACCATTATAGTTATATTTGAGACTTTATATTGATACATTCATACTATATGAGACATTTGCATATAATGTTATAACAGGACTGTGCACACTGATATATATATATTCTTGAACCTTTGCTAGAGAGAGTGAAATTCTCTATGCCATAAGGATTGATCACTCTTATGTAATTGGTGTGTTGGATGGACATATGTAATGGTGTATGGGATGGAAGTATGTAAATGGTGTGTTGGATGGAAATATGAAAGTGTGAAAGTAGAGAAATGAAGTAAAAGTGCAATATTACATTATGATTCATTATGATGCATTATGGTTCATTAT
>CANXYC010600116.1:0-11027 GCA_948193065.1 Aleurites moluccanus | reverse complement strand
GAATGCACTTGGGAGAGTGAGGATGTGATGAGGCATAGATATCCCCACCTTTTTGGTAAGTTTTCCACCCTTTTGTCTGTGAATAAATTCGGGACGAATTTATTTGAAGGAGGGTAGAATGTAACACCTTAGCCTAAACCCAAACCCAACCGGTGTTCCTTTGCTACCACATTTGCTTTTCTAGGATGATACATGATTTGACAGTCATAATCCTTTAGTAACTCAACCCATCTCATCCACCTCAAATTCAGTTCTTTTTACTGCAATATGTACTGAAGACTCTTATAATCAGTATAAATTTCACATCTCACCCCATACAAATAATGTCTCCATATCTTCAGAGCAAAGATCACTGCTGCCATTTCTAAATCGTGTGTGGGATCATTCACCTCATATTTTTTCAACTAGCGATAAGCATAAGCAATTACCTTTCTGTTTTGCATCAAAATACAATCCAAACCAATCCTCGAAGCATCACAGTATATAACAAAACTGCCTGCCTCGGAAGGAAGTGTTAACACTAGTGCAGTGGTCAAACAAGTCTTAAGAGTCTGGAAACTCTTTTCATAATCATCATTCCACTGAAACTTCACTTGTTTTCGAGTTAACTTTGTCATTGGTATAGCTATTCTGGAAAAGTCTTTAACAAACCGATGATAGCACCCTGCCATACCAAGGAAACTCCGAATCTCAGTGACTGTAGTGGGACGTGGCCAATTAGCAACTGCTTCAACTTTCTGTGGATTTACCTTTATGCCATCTTTACTCACAACATGCCCCAGAAATACAACCTCTGTCAACCAAAACTCACATTTTGAGAACTTTGCATACAGCTGATGATCTCTCAATATCTGTAATGTTATTTTGAGATGCTCCTCATGTTCCTCTCTGCTCCTGGAATACATCAAAATGTCATTAATGAAGATAATGATGAATTTATCCAGAAATGGTCTAAACACCCGATTCATCATATCCATAAAGGCTGCTGGAGCATTTGTCAACCCGAATGGTAGCACTCAAAACTCATAATGCCCATACCGAGTTCTGAAATCAGTCTTTGAAATGTGTTCACCTTTGATCCATAACTGATGGTACCCTGACCTCAAATATATCTTTGAGAAGAAACAAGCTCCTTGTAACTGGTCAAACAAGTTATCAATCCTAGGCAAAGGATACTTATTTTTCACTGTCACCTTATTCAATTGCCTGTAATCAATACACATCCTAAGTGACCTATCCTTTTTCTTTAGAAACAGAACTGGTGCTCCCCAGGGTGAACTATTGGGCCTGATGAAATTCTTGTCACACAATTCTTGTAATTGCTTTTTTGGCTCTTTCAGCTCTGGTGGTGCCATCCAATAAGGTGGAATAGAAATAGGATCAGTACCAGGGTATACCTCAATCTCAAATTCAATCTCCCTCTCTAGTGGCAGTCCTTGAAGATCATCTGGAAATACATCTGTAAATTCCTTTACCATTGGAATATGCTCTAACTCTTTGAATACCCCTGTAGTGTCAACCACTTTTGCTAAGTAAGCAATACACCCCTTTCTCATCAATCTCTCTACCTGTACTATAGACACTAACCTAGATATGTGACTGTTAGCCTCCCCCTGAAAAATGAACTTTTCCTGCCCATCGGGTCAAAATTTTATCCTTTTCATAGCACAAACAATCGAAGCTTTATAAATAGTCAACCAATCCATACCAAGGATAACATCAAACTCCAATATAGGTAACTCAATCAATTCAGCAGGTAAGGATCTATCACCATTTCTCACATCACTAATGTCATACTTATACCCTATTATAACCTTATCCCCCATTGGTGTGGCTATTTCTAAGGGTACATGTAAAGGTTTTCTACCCATCCCTAACTTCAAAGCAAACACAGGTGATATAAAAGAGTGGGTTGCACCCGAATCAAACAATACATAAGCAACTATATCATATGCAGAAATCATACCTACAACTATATCATGGTATTTCTGTGCCTGCTGCTTGGTCATTGCAAATACTCATCCCTGGTCCCTACCAGCAGCTGACTATCCCACTGTTGGACTCTATCCAGTAGGTCTGCCTCTACCTGTACTCCCACTACCCATCTGCACTGGTGGCTGGGTTGATCCTGCCTCTGAAGGCTGTGAAGCTCTAGACATAGGGCAATCTCTGTAAAAATGCCCAAATTGTCCACATTTCAGGCATGCCCCCGATCTGATACGACATGCCCCAAAATATCTCATTCCATAAAAAGAACATGTAGGCACTACTGATATTGTATGTATTGGTTTGACCGGGCCTTGGAAATAGCTAGAAACAGGAAGCCTCATACTAACACCTCTACCCAAATCATGCCTCTGATTGGGAGGTGGCAATGACTGTATTGGCCTAAGAGGAGGTCTGGGAGTAAAAGTTTGGGATGTCCCCTCCCCTGGTCTCCGGTACGCTCCTCCTCTTCCTTTCTTCTTCTGCTCCCTATCAAACCTTTCTTCCTTGTATTTATCCTCCATCTAGGCTGCTTTATTAATAGCTTAACTCAAGGAAGTAAACTCCATAGCCAACAAAATGTTATGCAAAGTTGCATGCAAACCTCTCCTGAATCATCTAATCAAATCATCTTCAGTAGGAGCAATCTTTCTGGCATACTTGCTCAACCTTTTGAATTCTCTAGCATATTCCAGAATAGATATGTTTCCCTGTCATAGTTGTTCAAACTTCACAATGTCGCTCTCTCTTAAACCCTCTGTAAGAAATTCATCCATCATTCTCTGTTTGAATTCTACCCATGTCATAGGATCATCACTTTGGATATTCTCATCAATATGTTCCATAAACTAGGTAGCAACATCTACCTCTAATAACAATCCTACTAGTTCTATAGTCTTGGCATTAAAACAAGGTAGTGTACGAACCATCCTGTCAACTCTGTCAATAAAATCACTAGGATCAGTACCATACTCCCCTGAAAAAGTAGGCAATCTCAATCTCATAAACTCTCCAATAGATACACCACCTTCTAGGATAACCCTGTGTACTCTGTCTCCCTGTAACACTACTGGCTCCCTTTAAGGTACTGGTGGCACTACAGGCTATATCACTGGCTGTACTGGAGGTGGAGGTGGCTGTACCACTGCAAGCTATGCTGCAAAATGAGTCCGGATGGTCTATAATATTTCCTGTCTCATTTCCTACATTTCCTTTCTCCATGGTGCCTCACCCATCAAATCAGACTCAATTCGTCTCCGTGACCTGGATGTCTCTGACTGAGTTCTCTATATAGTTGATGTGTTGGAAGCAACCTCTACCTCTTCACTAAATCCATGATATTCATCTCCCTTAATAGGCCTAGCTCGTCTAGTTCCCGTCACTGACATCTTAACACACTATACAAATCAACATGTAAAAGAATATTTAGATTATAGGTACGCAGAATTTCAAACAAAGAAGAAGACTTGTCATTCTGATGATATATGAGTATCCTAGATTCTATGGTACTTCTATTGCTACTAATATGCAAACACTATAGGTTATATAAACCTTTAGCCCTGATACCACCTTTGTCATGACCCAACATGGGAGCCACGACGGTCCTAGGATATTGGTGTTTCCTAAGCTACTAGTACCACAAAAAATCCAATTAACTGTACTATATGTAATGCAATTCATGTAATTAGCTTAAATAGCTTCATAATGCTGCAGAGATTTCGACAACATCTCTATAATATGCTTATGCCCAGCTGAAAAACATGTAAATAACACTTCCGATATATATCATCATCAATTCTAAAATCAATGATCCCTCTGGATCTCCAATTTCAACTCAAAATATATATCTGTATATCAAATCATTTCCAATCATAGCATAACATGTATATATCCATAGTATAATTTATATGAAAAACTATAGAAATGCAAACACACATATATATACATGCCACTCCTTAGATTACAGTACCATAGAACCTCTATGCCGTATAATTATTTACATATACTTTTGGGACTGGAATATTACATGTCACAAGTATCAAAATTCCACGGTGAGGATAGGAAGTGCCTATGGAATATGAGCCTCAATGCAGACCTGAAAATGATAACCACTAAGGGGGGTGAGTATAAAAATACTCAGTGAATCCATATATATAAAAATGTAGTAGATGATCATTATACCATGGTTGCCCATATATGTCCTGTAGAAACAATATAAGATAAGAAGTTAAGGAAATAATAAGTATCTATAATAGTATTCATATAAGTATCTATGAAATTATCCGTATAAGTATTCTTATAAATATCCAGTGTACGAGTCAATGCACATATGATATAATAGGATTTGAGACATATTAAAGTACAATTGCATTGTCTGTAATAGGCACTGTAATAATGTGCATAATTCACTATACGCAAAGGGGATCAGCCTTTATGACTAGAGAATATTACACTCTCCCTCTCATGGGTCAATTTGATTAATACCAGAGAATATTACACCCTCCCTAGAAAGGGTCTATTTAATTAACACCAGTGTGCACACGGTCGATGGAATATTCACTAGACCATCGATGTAGTCCTGTTATAATACCACATGGGTGTGTCTCCATATAACCATCAATATAGCATAAATATATCTCCTATAGCTATAGAACAATCATATATATACTTATAATGAAGAATAGAACAAGTTTGGCTTAAGTAAAAAAAAAATGGCTGGCGGGGCCCAGTTGCACTGCCGCAACTGACACTCGTCGTTATAGGTCCGTTTTGGAATTTTTTATTAGTTTCTGGTTAACTATGTTACCAATGGATTTAGGTGGACCATGAGGTTCCGGTTTAAAGCTTAGGTCAAGACTAGAAGATTGGGCCAAGTGGTGGCCCAATTGGCTTTCTGGATTTCATTTTATGGACAAACAAAGTTTAGGTCATTTTAGGTCATTTCGGCGGGCTTATTTACTGTCCAATATGCACTTTAGGTACTGTAAGATAACAAATGCTGCTTTATCAGTCCAAATGACTTTTCATATGATATATGATGCAAATCATGCATTATTATACATATAGACTCACCTTTAATACAAGTAAACCACTTTGTCCCCTAATATTGCACCCGAGCTCTAGTCAGCCTGTCGTTCTACACTCCTAGCTAGAGTATTTAACGGTTCATCTATTTCCACATATAACACTCCGGTAAGACTTAATAACATTGTAAAACACATAATACACATCAAATCACATAAGGCATGCACATTATACCCTATAGACCTCACTTTGCACATTTTACACATTTTCCATTCCTTTATGCAATAAACACATTCTATCATCACATTTATCTTACATTTCATATATTCATCACTTATATACCTTATTAAGAACTCATTGCACTTAACTTAGCATTCCATATCAAACATACACCAATATTCAAGTTTAGCCCCAAGTACTTATATCAATCATCTTTTACATATCTAAACCTATACATTTCCATTACTTACATCAACCTAACACGTTAAACTAACAAACTCAATATTGTTTAATTTAAATGGAATTCATTCATTCATCCATTTTTCAACACCAT
This sequence comes from Aleurites moluccanus, assembly GCA_948193065.1. Taxonomy (NCBI): domain Eukaryota; kingdom Viridiplantae; phylum Streptophyta; class Magnoliopsida; order Malpighiales; family Euphorbiaceae; genus Aleurites; species Aleurites moluccanus. The sequence goes on along the minus strand of CANXYC010600116.1, from coordinate 5,464 downwards.
TCCATCAAATAACATACATATGCATCAAATGTATAACATTTCACCATTTAAACCTATCAAACATCAAAACATCAAATCACCATTCAAGCTTACATGATTCGGCCAAAATGGAAATCCTTTCAAATGGATTTATTTCCATCAATTAATCACCAATTCATTACATACACATCAAATATATACCATTCTATCATTCAAACCTATAAAACATCAAACATCAAATCATCATTCCTTCATCATCACATTCGGCCAACCTAGTTCTTCCTCCAAATGGATTTGTTTCCATCATTTAACCACTAATTCATGTTAAACACATCAAATACACATCATTTGAACAAAAAAAATTCATCAAAACAACACTTTGATTCATACCTTTTCCTATTAAGGTTTGGTTTCCAACTTTTTGATTTCGTTTCAACCGAAACACATTTTAATAACCAATTAATATCAAAGAACATCTTAAGAACACATTTAAACCAAAAGAATTACAAAATCACTTACTTTTCCAATAGTTCTTCCAAAACTACAAAGGATTGATTTATCACTTTTTCTTGGTTTTTCTTGGAATCTATGGATATATTTGTGTGTAGGATGATGGAATTACCACGTTTAATTCAAGAAAAGAAAGAAAACATCAAGCTTTGGCTTCCATTAATGGTGGCAAAAAGTTTGGTGGAGAAGAAAGAGAAAGTTGGTTGGTGATTTTGGCTAAAGATGATGAAGAGAAGTGAAAAATCAAGTTAAAAATCAATGGAATAATTCTATACATCAAGCTTATGGTAGAAATGGTGAAACCTAGCTATCCAACCATCCATTTCTTTATCTTTTCTTCCAATGGTTAGATTTAGATGAGCCTACAATGATACCATAGGCTTGCATACACTAAATAAGTCCATAATGCATAGGAAAAGACTAAACTACCCCTAGTTCAATTGAAATCCCAAATCGAGCAGCTTTGTCCAGGATTATTTTCTACCGAGTTTAATTCTCCAACAATTATTCATTTAAACATAGTATCATCATTTTCATGTCCTAATATTCTTTTCTACCTTCAAATATGGTGTTAATTCCATAAAAACTCGAGAGGGTGTGAAACGACCATTTTGCCCCCAGTTTAACAAAAATCCATTTTTACCCGATTTCTTCGTAACAGCTTTTAAACCCCTTCTATTCACTCAAATACATCATATAACATGCATATCAATCAAATTCATACATAAACACATAACATTCATAAGTTCAAGTTAAAGAAAAAATTTCCCCTTAAGTTCCCCTTTTATGGTTCAGGTTAGGTTTAAGCTGAGGTGTTACACTCTTGTACAACTAGTTGTGGTTCTTAGAGAGCCTGTTGTATAGGGAGCCTGCCAAGTTATTGATGAGGGCAGAGTTTCTATGCTTAGATTTCTAAGGCTAAATTTGCTAGAGTTCATATTGGGATTTAGGCCGTTAGGCGTAGCGGGAAAAAAAAATCCCAAACCAAGATCTCTATATTGATTAAAATTGAAGATTAATTAAAAAATCAAGATCTTTACCTTTGTGTTTGGAAACCTTTTCTACACTTGATCACCAAGAAAAGGTTATAGGAAACCACTATCATTTCCATAAGATGAGGAAAGCCCAACAAGTAATCCACGCGAAGATCAAACAACAAGCTTTTAGGAAAGAGGTGCCAAAAATCCTTAGTTGCAAGCCTTAGGATTTTCGGTTTGGATGGAGAAGGAATGGTAGCCGAATTCTTTCTTGATTTTCCTCTCTATTTTCGTCCAAGGGATGTGATTTATGACTTAGGGTTTTTTAATTATGATCTCATCATATTTATATAGCTCTTAATTAATTAGGTTTTAATATAACGGCTTAGATTAAAACAATAAGCCTAATGACAATAATGCCATTAATGAAAGGTCAAACACACTCTTTTGACCATGGACTTATTGATCCTAAAATTAACACAATCCAATGGTCCTAATTTAATTAAATACATCATATGTAAATAATTAAATTAGATAATTAATTTAATCATATTAAATTATTCCAAAAAAAACTCCATAAATAAATAGATGAATTAAATCTCATTTAATCATGATTGTAACACCTCATGATATTATTAGGACATTAAAATGATGATATTATGTTTAAATGAATAATTGTTGGAGAATTAAACCCGGTAGAAAATAATCCCGGGTAAAGCTGCTTGATTTGGGATTTTAATTGAACTAGGGGTAGTTTAGTCTTTTCCTATGTATTATTGACTTATATAGTGTATACAAACCTATGGAATACTTATAGGCTCATCTAAATCTAACCATTGGATGAAAAGATGAAGAAATGGATGGTTGGATAGCTTGGTTTCACCATTTGTACCATAAACTCAAAACATAGGATTACACCATTGATATTTAAAGTTGATTTTTCACACCTCTTCATCATTCTTCATCATCTTCATCAATTCACCAACTAAAACTTTCTCTTTCCTCTCCACCAAGTTTCGGCCACCATTGATCTTCACCATACTTTGTTGTTTTCTTTCATTTTTTTTGACGAAAACTTGTTAATTCCATCATCCTAAACACAAATATATCCATAGATTGAAAGGAAAAACAAAAAAAAAGTCACAAATCAAATCTTTGAAGTTTTTGAAGAACCATTTGGAAAGTAAGTGATTTTGTAATTCTTTTGGTTTAATTAGGTTCTTAAGATGTTCTTTGATATTCTTTAGTATCCAAAACATGTTTTGGTTGGAAGAAAAATCAAAAGTTGGAATGAAACCCTAATAAGAAGAACTATGAATAAAAATGTTGTTTTGATGGATCTTTTTGTTCAAATGATGTTTATTTGAAGTGTATAACATGAATTAGTGGTTAAATGATTGAAACAAATTCATTTGAATAGAAAACCAAAATGGTCGAACCATATGGTGTTGAGAAATGGTTTTGAACTTTGGTGTTTTATAGGTTTGAATGATGGAATGGTGTATATTTGATGCATATATTATGAATTGATGGTTAAATGATGGAAAGAAATTGATTTGAATGAAGAACTACCTTGGTCGAAACTTGAGGTGCTTGTGTAATGGTTTGGTGTTTGATGTTTAATAGGTTTTAATGATTGACTGATATGTATTTGACATGTACATATGTGGTATAATTGAATGTTGTTGAAAAATGGATGAATGGAATGAATTCAATTTAGGTTAAACCATATTGAGTTTGTTAGTTTAATGTGTAAGGCTAATGCAATTTGAAAGGTAAGGTTATGGTATAATGGTATAAGTAATGGAAATGTATAGGTTTAAATATGGAAAAGATGATTGATTTAAGTACTTGGAAGCTAAACTTGAATATGGTGTATGTTTGATATGGAATGCTAAGTTAAGTGTATGTAAGTTCTTAATATAATATATATATGTTTGATATGGAATGCTAAGTTAAGTGTATGTAAGTTCTTAATATAATATATAAGTGATGAATATGTGAAATGTGAGTTAAATATAGTGATAGAATGTGTTTATGGCATAAAGGATTGGTAAATGTGTAAAAAGTGCAAAGCGAGCTCTATAGGGTATAATGTGTATGCCTTATGTGATTTGATGTGTATTATGTATTTTGTGATGTTTTAAAGTCTTATCGGAGTGTTATGTGTGAAAAATAGGTGAACCGTCAAATACTCCAGCTTGGAGTGTTGAACTGCGGACCGAGTAGGGCCTCGAACAGTGGATTAGGGGAATAAAGGATAAATTATGATAAAGGTGAGTCTATATGTATAATCATGCATGATTTGCATCATATTTACTATAATATTTCATCTGAACTAATAAAATAGAGTTTGATACCTAAAAACACAAAAAGTGCAAATTGGCCCGTAAATAATCCCACCGAAACTACCTAAAATGACCTAAACTTTGTCGGTCTATAAAATGAAATCTAGAAAGCTAATTGGGCCAGCACTTGGCCCAATAATCTAGTTTTGACCTAAGCTTTGAAATGGTACCTCATAGTCCACCTAAATCCTTTGGTAACATAGTTAACCAGAAACTACTCAAAAATCCCAAAATGGACCCGTAACGGCGAGTGCCAGTTGCGGCAGCGCAACTAGACCCGCCAGACATTTTTTTTGACATTACCCAAATTTGTTCTAATGTTCTTTATAAGTATATATATGATCATTCTACAACTATATGAGTTCTATTTATGCTATATTTGATGGTTATATGGAGACACACCCATTTGTTATTATAATAGGACTACATCGATGGTGTAGTGAAAATTCTATCAACCGTGTGCACACTGTTGTTAATTTAATTGACCCTTGCTAGGGAGGGTGTAATATTCTCTGGTATTAATTAAATTAACCCATGCTAGGGAGGGTGTAATATTCTCTAGTCGTAAAGGTTGATCCCCTTTGCGTATAGTGATTTATGCACATTATTACAGTGCCTATTACAGATAATGCAATTGTACTTTTATATGACTCAAATCCTGTTATATCATATGTGCGTTGACTCGTACACTGGATATTATATGAATACTCATATGGATAATTACATGAATACTTATATTAATATTGATATAGATACTTACTATTACCTTCACTTGTTATCTTATATTGATTCTACAGGCCATATATGGGCAACCATGATATAATGATCATTTACTGCATTTATATATATATAGATTCACTGAATATTTTTATACTCACCCCCTTTAGTGGTTATATTTTCAGGTCTGCAGTGAGGCTCGTATTCCTTAGGCACCTCCTATCCTCACCATGGAATTTTGATACTTGTGACATGTAAATTCTAGTCCCAAAAGTATATATTTGTGCAGAATAGAGGTTCCATGGTACCATAAACTAAGGAGTGACATGTATATATGTGTGTTTGCATCTTTATAGTTTTGCATATAAATTATACTATGGATTTATATATATGTTATGCTATGAATAGAAATGATTTGATTAACAGATGCATATATTGAGTTGTTATTGAAGATCTAGAGGGATCATTGATTTGAGAATGGATGTTGAAGTATATTGGAAGTGTTATTTACATGTTTTTCAACTAGGCATAGTCATATTATAGTGGAGATGCTGTCGAAATTTTTGCAGCATTATTAAGCTATTTAAGCTGATTTCATGAATTGCATGCCATATTGTCACAGCCCAACTTAGGAGCCATGACGGTCCTAGGGTACGGGTGATGCTTATGCTACCAATACCACGAAGAACCCATCAATAAAACTATATGGCATGGATACACAAATAAGCTTAATATAGCTTAAACAATATAAGCAAAATCGGGCAGCATCTCCTCTATTTAAGGAGCATGCCATGGCTAAAAACACAGTATAAACACTTCTATAATCAATCTCCATACAACTCAAATAAACAGATCCCTCTGGATCTCCACAATTTCTCAAAACTCATCCATAGAACAATATTCAACATAATCTCAATTATGATCAACTATATA
>CANXYC010600092.1:0-35988 GCA_948193065.1 Aleurites moluccanus | reverse complement strand
ATAGAAAATAACTTCTAATCTATAAAAATCAATAAGAACATTCATACCAACAATTTTACATCAAAAGAAATTGAAAATTCATAACTTACCACTATTCCTTCAAAACTTCCTTAAGATTTTTGGTGGCTTTAATGGCTTTGTCTTTGAATTTAAAGGTTAGATTAGTGTTTAGGATGATAGATTGTATTCATTTCCATCAAAAATGGGAAGAAAACATCAAGGAATGGAGGAACATGGTTTGGTCGAACCATGTTGCAGCAATGGTGAGGTTTTGGCTAAAAATTTTGAAGGAAGAAGATGACAAATTGTTATATATATCCAAACATGAAAGGTGCGATCCAATGGTTTAGGTTTCATGGTAATTTTGGTGAATCCTAGTCATCTAACCATCCATTCTTCTTACTTTAATCCTATTGGTTCATCTAAAGTCAACTAAGGTGAATTTCACATGCTTTTAACACACCAAATCATAAACCATAAGCAATAATCCCATACTTTGAGTTTAAGATAACAAATTTGCAACCTATTCATCAAACCATTCAATTCTTCATCATTTGATCCAACGGATAGATTTAATCAAGTCTAAACTAATACCATAAGGTTGCACACACTCAATAACTCTATATTATAAAGAAAATGACCAAAATACCCTTAGTACAACCGAAACACTGAAATCGAGCAACATGCAGATAAAAATTTTCAACCGGAATTATTTCTTTATTTACTGCTCAAATAAATAAAATAAGGCCATTTTCAAGTCTTTAAATTATTTTCTCTTTTTAAATATGATATTAAATCCATAAAATTCCAACAGGCGAAAAATGACCATTTTGCCCCCAGTTCACCGAAAACTTAAAATTTCTCGATTAATTCCTAACAGCCTCTAAACCACTTCTATGCCTAAAACTAATTCAAATAACATGCATAATCATAAATTTCATGCATAAATACATACCATTAACAATGCAAAAAGAAAGAAAAAATTTCTCCCTCTATTGCCCCTCTAATGGTTTGTGTTAGCTTTTGATTGAGGTGTTACAGTGTCCTTGAAAAATATTTGCAAAATGTTAAGTAACTTAAGAGATATGTGAACCTAAGTACTATTGGCTTAGAACCGAACTCAGAACTAAATACAAAAATATATAGTCTCTACATTCTTTAAATTTGATATCCTTACTGTCTGAATTAGAAAAACCTTAAAACATGAAAGTCGTTCCTTTGCATCTTAGGTAAAATCATTGAAAATAGAATAGGATTTGAATGTGTATAGAGGGAGTTTCAATAGAAATATTAGTGTCTATCGGATGGGATTTTCAAGGTAGTTGGCAGGATTGCAGGATGAAGTTTGAAAATTTACTATAAATTTTGCAGCACCTGTAACTGCCTAATTTTTGGATATGTTGAAACCCTATATGTCTAGTTTCATTAGAAAAAAGAATTAGAACAATTGAATAAGTAAAGTCCAAATATAGCCATTTAAGTTAAGACTTCCAGAAGTGAAAATTGAGGAAAACCAAAACAGAATGGAAGAAATAATTTATTTAATATAAATGTGTCATGAATAGAACCCTAAATTGAACCTTTATGTGTTATAGCTTCTAAGAATAAAGGAAAGGAAAAGGATGATGGAGAGCACCCCTTTTGCTTGTGTTAGATAGAGAAGGAGTCTCCTTTTGCTTTTTTGATTATCAAAGTGAGTAACATATATACATCTTTCTTCAATTGAGCCTACATTATTTTTTAATTGTCCAAGTTTATTTCCTTTGCCTTAATCCCACCTTATGTGTCCCAAATATATTGTCATTATTAATAATTTCTTTCTAATTCATTAATTGTCCTTTTCAAGGCCTTAATTTTTGTCTAAGTGAAATACTACATTTTTTGACATGTTCTTAATTGATAACCAATTCATATTGATCTTGATACATTATTATTACATTGCATCTTTATTGTGAATCATATTTCACATAAATATTGTTAATAGTCATTGAAATCATTTTATTCGTTATGAACCAAACATCTTCTTTGTTATACCTTGCTTAATTACTATTACTTTTTGAATTGTCATTGTGTAACCAAACCCTTATTATTGATTGTTTAATAATTATTTGAATCACCATTTGTCATGTCCCAATTTCGGAACATGACGGTCCTAGGATTTCGGAATTACCAGAGGCAACCAACACCCGTAGAACCCTTATCATGGACTAGGGGGTAAATAGTCATCTATATTTATGTGAATTTTTTGGTGAAAAGAAAGAGTTGAAAAATGTTTGGAATACTGAAAATCAATAGAGTGGCAAGAATTGTTATTAAAGGCAATATTAAGGACATTTTTGGAAACGGACTGTCTAAAATACAAAATTAGACCCAAAATATTTTTAAATGACAGAACAACCCAAAATAAGGTATTTCACTCCCCACACTTGAGGTTGAATCTAAATAGAATAGACATAATAAATTACAAGAAGATCCGGGATTAAAATACAATTAAGGAAAATTTTGGGCAAAAATGTAAATACTTAAAGGTTGTGGGACCCACCATTTACATCAAAATTCTAGAAGGGAATTGAGTGATGGCCGGCCATGGTGTTATGGAGGGAGATTTTTATTATAGATTTTTACTTAATATTCTTAGAAATTAGACAAATATCCATTACTCTAGAAGATTCTACAAATCACTCCATTTCTTTTTTTTCTTAATGTTAGTATATATAAAGAGAAATATGAATGGGAAATGTACACCCTCTTGGCCGAACAATAAATAGGAAGAACACCTAAAATAATTTCCTACCCCTTTCCATAGAAAACTAAGAATAAATTAAAGAAAGTAATGGAAGGAAGAAGATGGAAAAGGGAAATTGATAATCAAGCTAATAGGAGGGACAAAAAAGGATGGAATCTAATTGTTCAACTTGAGGTAGATTCCTAAAATTCAGCTTTTAATTGAATTTAAGAGTATTATAGTTTGATTAAGTATAAAATTGAATGAATTGAACTAAAAGTGTAAAGAATGGACTAAGGTTTAAAGGAGATTTTAAATCTATGTTGAGGAAGTAGGTTATAGTTCAAATTCTGAATTTTTAATATATTAATTTGAGGTTGGTCAAAATATAAAAGTTATAGATAAATATTTTAATTTATTTGTACAAATGGAATTGATGAAATTCGAACTGGGGAGAGAGTAATTGAACAAAAATCATGACTGGCCAGAATTAGATTTTAGATTTTCTAGAATTTTGCTACTGTATTTTAATTATTTAGAATGATAGAGATAGAATTAGAAGAAGTATTAAGCATAAAAAATATTAATTTATGTCTTACTTAGATTCTTATAAAAGGGTTTTGAAATTGTATTTTTGGTTTAAGAGATATTAAGTCAAAAGTATAATCTGCCCGAATTGACTGATAAATAGAACATAAGTTAAAAAGTTTTATTGATATGAGAACCTTAGAGTCTGAATTAAAGAAAGTGATAAACATTAAAATTTTTTATTTATATGTAATCTAAATGAATATAAAATGGTTTTCCAATTGGTTAATCATGAAATTAATTATAGGCATGGAAATAGGGCCTATTCGGATAAGAATTTCAGGATAGTAGTTTAATTTTAAAAATTCGCTAATAATTGTACAGTGAACCAAATAATATGAAATTTGAATATATTATAATATCATATGTATAGAGTAAATAAGAAAAATAATAAAAGTAATTGGATAAGTATATATTGAGTTATGAGCTAAATAGTAGAGATTGCTAGATTAGGGTTACAGGGCAGAATGCAGGGCAGTAGGGTTGGTTATAAGACTAAGTTTAAATTGACACCATAAATTATTTAGAAGTAGGATTAATGTGATTTTTGGATATGTTGGACTTAATATATCTAATTTAAGTAGAAAAAGGAATTACTGTAATTGAATAGGTATAGACTGAGATATAGATAAAAATGTCAGGACTACCAGAATTGGAACTTGAATGGAAATTGTTAAAGCAAAACTTGAATGTTAAATACTATAAAGAAATTGATTAAATGAATCATAGGACTAATTAATGACATAAAAATAAGTTCTAATTGTGTGCTTAATTGACATGTAGTTTCAAAGGTTGATGATGAGGATGAAAGTGGAAAGTCTAAGTAAAGAAGTAAAGCAAGTTATAAAGCTATATAGTAAGGTGATTTAAGTATACATCATTATGCATATCCATGACTTGATTTGTTAAATCAATGAGCATATTTCTTTCTTGATCAAATGCCATCTTATTATTGTTATTGATTATCTATTGATTTTCTTCAAGTCTAAAATCATCTATTTCTATTGATTGTTATTGGAATTGAAATACCTATTGTATTTGTTCATATCGAGAATCCGATTTGTGATATTGTGCTTGATTGACCATATACCAAATTTTTTTTCAAAAGTATGCACACCAAATTTTTAACCATATACCATGATTTTTATTATTGATTTTCTACCTTTATATCAAATAAAGAAACCGATACAAGTTTAACGAAATGCATTGACAACGATTGACAAGTAAGCCCATATGTACCGATTGCATGCCATTATATCATAATATTCTGATGATTACTTGACATTGTTATTGATTTTCATTGGCCTATTTACATGTGGATTTGACAGAGCTACCTTACCGATGGGGTAGTGGGTAAGTATCATCGGCATTGTGCACAATGATTTCTATACAATGTTTACCCTAGCTAGGAAGAAACTTGTCCTAGCTGTGAGGTTTGGCCTGCTTTACGATATCTTACATGCAAATGATACATGTTCAAAGCCCAATATCTGTCACTTCTACATGTGAATGTAAATATGATACTTATGTCTACCTTAACCATATTTCTTACCATTGATATCCATTCTTTTATCCAACATTATTTATTATTTATATCACTGTTACCTGTTACAAACTCCCAATGGCATTTGGTGTGCAAATAGTTAGTCTTTGACATGCAAATTTGATATACTGATATTCATTCATTGTATTCATTGTCACTTAATTTTCATTGATATACTTTATTATCATATACCTGTATCTCATGTTTAATGATGTATACATACTCACTGAGAATAATTATACTCATTTCATAGTTGTTTATCATTTTACAGGTGTAAAATTGAGATGATTATATCCAAGTCATTCATTTTTCGACTTAAATGATCAAGTGCTTCAATGTAGTAGTTAATTGTTAAAAAGTCATATGTATAAATCTTTAGAGCTCCATGGTACTGTATATAGATAGATTAATGATGTAAAAATATTATATGAATATTTGTTAATGACAACCGATGTGATGGATATTAATTGTAGTATGGAAAATACTTAATGACTAATAATGATTAAATTAATGACAAAGATAATGATACTAAAATAATAAGGTTAAAATGTAATGTGACATAAGAAAAAGAAAAATTATATGAACTTAGAAGTGCCATGAATGTCCATTGAATTATGAAGTTGAGAGTATAAGAATGGTATCATTTGGGAGTGTAAATCTTTTGCAGGTTGTGTAATTGTTGAAATGTGTTATGGTTTATATTAAAGTTATAAAGAAAACTCTATCAAAATATTCGTAAATATACATTAATGGTTAAATGGACTTTAATTATTAATGGACAAATTTAAATATAAATGATTGTAATTGAAATTGTTATTGGGTTTTACGAGTTTCTGGTGACCTTAGGTCTACTAGTGCCTTAGGACCATCGCGACCTCTATGGTGGGATGTGACAAGAGGGAGGACAAGCTCTCAGAGTAGGATAGCAGAGAGTGGTTATAGGCCTTCACAGAGTCAGACGGTGGTTGGTACTATAGGGGAACAGGTTAGATCAGTAGTTGCATCGTCAGCTCTGAAAGTGTCTGCCAGAGTATCTAGAGTAGAGCAGACCAGTCAGATTTATCCTGTTTGTCAGCATTATGGCAAAAGACGTGGTGGTACATATAGATGGATGAGTGGGGCTTAAATTAAATGTGGACAGAAAGGTCATTTTATCAAGGATTGTCCCCAGATGAGAGGTCAACAAAGTACCTCTCTAGGATCGCAGCCTACAGTACAACAGGTCAGCAGGGCAACAGAGGCCATGGAGGTAAAGGTCGAGGCCAGAGTACTACCATTGAATCAGCATAGCTACCAGTTGGCAGGAGTTAGGGCAGAGTTTTTGCCCTAAATTTCCAGAAGGCTCAGACATCGAATACTACGGTGGAAAGTACGCTTTTAATTCAAAATCATTTGGCTATAGTGTTATTTGATTCAGGCACTACCCATTCATTTATATCATCTGCTTTTGCAAAGAATTTGGGTACAGGTAGTAGACAAATGGAAATACCATTGGGGATTTCTACACCTTTGGGTAAAACTGTTAGTGTGGATAGAGAATATGATATGTGTATAGTAGAAATTGAGGGTAGAAAACTTCCAGTAACCTTAGTAGAGTTGCCTGTATTGGAGTTAAACGTGATTTTAGGTATGGATTGGCTGTCACAACATCGAGCTTCTATTGATTGTTATGGGAAAATAGTAGAGTTCAGACCAAAAGGGCAGCCTAGTTTTGTATTCTAATATGAAAGTCATGGTATTCTGGTGAGCCTTATTTCTGCCATAAGAGTTAGACGGCTTCTCCGTAAGGGATGTTAGGCTATTTGTCACATGTGATCGATACCCAGATGATTGTAAAAGGGGTATATCATATTCTAGTGGTAAATGAATTTCCTGATGTGTTTCTAGAGAATTTACCTGGATTGCCACTAGAAAGGGAAATTGAATTTGAGATTGAGGTTCTTCCAGGAACTAGTCTTATTTCTATTCCCCTATAACGAATGGCACTAATCGAATTGAAGGAATTAAAAGTGAAGTTGCGGGAGTTAATTGATAAATGTTTTATCCAGTCTAGTAGTTCACCTTAAGGTACGCCAATTTTATTTGTGAAAAAGAAAGATGAAACGTTACAAATGTGTATTGATTATCGATAATTAAACAAGGTGACTATCAAGAAAAGATCTTTGGTCCGGTTATCATCAGCTAAGAATTCGAAAAGAAGATGTGTTGAAGACAACTTTTCAGACTAGATACGGACATTATGAATTTTTAGTGCTGCCATTTGGATTGACAAATGCTCCTGTTACATTTATGGATCTCATGAACAAAGTGTTCAAGCAGTTTTTGGATAAATTTGTCCTTTTTTTTTATTGATGGCATTCTTGTCTATTTCAGAAGTCGGGATGAACATGTAAAACATTTGAGAATGGTATTGCAGACTTTTTGGGAGCATCATTTATATGCCAAATTCTCAAAATATGAATTTTGGTTTTCAGAGGTATATTTTCTGGGTCATGTTATCAGCAGTGAGGGAATCAAAGTTGATCCTAAGTAAGTAGAGGCAGTTACTGAATGGCTGAGACCAACTAATGTAATAGAGATTCGCAGCTTTCTGGGAATGGTTGGTTATTATCGTCGCTTTATGAAGGATTTCTCCAAAATAGCCACTCCATTAACCAGATTAACTCAGAAGCAAGTCAGATTTCAGTGGGATGATGCCTGTGAAGGGAGCTTTCAGAAGCTAAAAACTTGTCTCACTATAGCTCGAATATTAGCGTTACCATCGGGCACTGGTGGATTTACTGTTTATTGTGATGCTTCACGAGCGGGACTTGGATGCGTTTTAATGCAGCATGGAAAGGTGATTACTTATGCATCCATGCATTTAAAAAGGCATGAAGTGAATTATCCCACACATAACTTAGAAATGGCAGTAGTGGTCATTGCTTTAAAATTTTGGAGGCATTATCTGTATGATGAAAAATGTGAGATCTTTATGGATCATAAAAGCCTTAAATACATTTTGAAACATAAAGATTTGAATCTGTGACAAAGATGATAGGTGGAGCTAGTGAAAGATTATAACTGCCAAATCCTCTATCATCTCGGTAAAGCAAATTTAGCAACAAATGCTTTAAGCTGAAAGTCAATGGGCAGTTTGTTATATATAGCTGTGGAAAGAAGACCACTGATCAAACAATCGAAAGAATTATTTCATATGGGAGTCCAATTTGAAGTCACTGATTCACAAGCTCTGTTTGTTCATTTTCAAGTGAGGCCAAAGTTAATTGATGAAATAGAAGCCTCACAAGACATAAACCCATATCTGGTGAAATTGAAAGATGAAATAGAGAAAGGCAAGGATGATATGGCAACAGGGAAAACTCTTGAGTTTCTACTAGAAAATAGGGTGTTGAAAATGGGAAATAGATGGTGTGTACCTGATGTGGATAATCTCAAAGAGAGAATCATGCAAGAAATACATCATGTTCCTTATAGTGTGCATCCTGAGCTATAAAGATGTACTATGATTTGAAGAGCCATTATTGGTAGCCAGGGTTAAAGAGAGATGTTGCTAAATATGTGTCTACTTGCCTAGCTTGCCAGCAAGTGAAATTTGAACATCAAAAGCCTTTAGGGTTGTTACAGGAGATTGAATTGCTAGAATGGAAGTGGGAACATGTGACTATGGATTTCATAGTTGGGTTACCACGGACTGTGAGGTGATATGATTCTATCTGGGTTATAGTTGATCAGCTTACGAAATCAGCTTATTTCCTTGAAGTGAAAACAACTTATTCAACAGCTCAGTATGCTTAATTGTATATTGACAAGATAGTGAGGTTGCATGGAGTGCCATTATCCATCATTTCAGATAGAGTACTCAATTCACTTCTCGATTCTGGCAGAAATTTCAAGAGGCACTGGGAACACAACTGAATTTCATCACTGCATTCCATCCTTAGATAGATGGATAGACGGAGAGAACCCTCCAGACATTGGAAGACATGTTGAGGTTATGTGTTCTGGATTTTGGAGGCAGTTGGGATAAGTATTTACCTTTGGTGGAGTTCGCATATAATAACAGTTATCATTCTACCATCAGTATGGCACCATATGAAGCTTTGTATGGTAAGAAGTGTCGCTTACCAGTGTGTTGGGTAAAACTTGGAGAAAAAGCAATTAAAGGCCCTGAATTTATCCAGGAGACAATTGAGAATATGACAATCATCAAAGAGCGAATGAAAACTGCTTTTAGTAGATAACAAAGTTATATGGATCAGAAAAGGAAGGATATACAGTTTGCTATCGGTGACCATGTGTTTCTTAAAATTTCTCCATTGAAGAGAGTAATGAGATTTGGAAAAAAGGAAAAATTATCACCTATATATTTGGGACCATTCGAAGTGCTTGATAAAGTAGATAATGTGTCCTATCGCTTAGCTCTTCCTCCAAGCTTAAGCTATGTGCATCCAGTCTTCCATGTTTCCATATTGCAGAAGTACTTACTGGATCCATCACATATTTTTCCAGTTCAAGAAATAGAAGTGGATGAAAATATGTCGTATGAAGAGGTTCCTGAGCAGATTGTAGATAGATAAGTGCAAAGGTTGAGAAATAAAGAAATTTCCATGATAAAAGTATTGTGGAAGAATCAGAATGCTGAAGAATACACCTGGGAAAGTGAAGCTGCTATGCGACAGAAATACCCCTAATTGTTCTCCACTTGAGGTTAGTATATTTTAAATTCGATAATGAATTTATTTGTAGGGGGGTAGAATGTAATAACTTGACATGTTTTCTATATGCAATTATTGGAAGAGCTTCGAAAACGTAAATCGGGTGGAATTTTTTTTAAAATTCTTAAAAGGGTCTATGTTATATATGATTAGGAAAAGCTCAAATAGAACCCTAAAATAACCTATGAAATTATAGTAGTCAATAAAAAGAGAAGAATTAGATGAATAACAAGTGAAAACAAAATAAACATTCTAACGAAAACTCTAACCAACCAATGCTTAGTAAAAGATTTTTAATAAATTATAGGAAAACCTAAATTGTAATTTTCATTTTGCTAGGTCAACCTAAGAGATTAATACTAAAATAAAAATATGTTTAAGATATTAGAACTATTATAGAGTGCTTAATAATGAAATATAAGTGAATAGAGTGAAATAAATATAAGCAAAATGAGAAAATTGTAATAATTAACAAAGTGAAGATTAATTAGCTTAATTAAACACAATTAAAAAGTCACAAAAGTCAATCTTGGAGGCTTGGAAGGGCTAGCCATATAGAGAGCTCCATCACCAAGTCTTCTTCATCACAAGTTAAATTCCTCCATTTGTATAAAATATTTGCAACAAAATAATAAAATTAATTTAATTAGGAATTATAACATCACTTTGCTTATGTCATAATTCCATTGAATTTCTTTTCTTTTAATTATTTATCTAATTATCTATTGGTTCAAAAATGAAATGAAAATATATATAAGAAAATAAAAGGAAAATTTGTGCTCATCTCGGAGTAGTGTTCTTGTTGTGGAATTCATAGGAGTTAGAGAAGTTCAACTAAAATAAGGTAAATACTTTAATCTCCTTTAGCTATTCCTTTATTTAATTTGCAAATAAAATTCTTATCTATATGAACTAATAGAAAGTTGACTTAGGGTTTTGGTAGAAGTATGATGTGCTGGAATTTTTAAGTAAATAAATTAATAGAAGTTAGAATGAAGTAAGAAAAGCATGTAAGTAGTAGAGAAGTTCTAAAATTCTGAAAATAGTAAAAATCCTGAGACTTAATAGAATTTTAGAGCAGCCATTTCATGACCTTAATGAAGTCATTTGAAAATGATCAAAACATAAAAGTTGTAGCTTATATCTTAAATGAGTGTTCCTCAAAAATGTTTTCAAAATGTTAAGTAACTTAAGAGATATGTGAACCTAAGTGCTACTGACTCAGAACCAAATTTAGAACTAAATAGAAAAATATGTAACCCCTGAATTCTCTGAATTTGAAACCCTTAATGTATGAATTAGAATAACCTCAAAACATAAAAGTTGTTCCTTTACATCTTATCTAAAATCATATAAAAATAGAATAGGATTTGAATGTGTATAGAGGGATTTGCAATAGAAATATTAGAGTATGAAGGATGGGATTTTCAATAGAAATATTAGAGTATGAAGGATGGGATTTTCAGGGTAGTTGGTAAGATTGTAGGATGAAGTTTTAAAATTCACTATAAATTATGTAGCATCCAGAACTGCCTAATTTTTGGATATGTTGAAACCCTATATATCTAGTTTCATTAGAAAAAATAATTAGAATAATTGGATAAGTAAAAAACCAAATATAGCCATTTTAGTTAAGGCTGCCATAAGTGAAAATTGAGGAAAACCAAAACATAATGGAAGAATTATAAAGGAATTCTTGTATAAAGTTTATTTAATATACATGTGCCATGAATAGAACCCTAAATTGAAACTTTATGTGTTATAGCTTCCAAGAATAAAGGGAAGAAAAAGGATGATGGAGAACACCCTTTTTGCTTGTGTTAGATATAGAAGGAGTTTCCTTTTGTTTTTTTGATTATCAAGGTGAGTAACATATGTACATCTTTCTTCAATTGAGCCTACATTATTTCTTAATTGTCTAAGTTTATTTCCTTTACCTTAATCCCACCTTATGTGTCCCAAATATATTGCCATTGTTAATAATTTCTTTCTAATTTATTAATTATTCTTTTCAAGGCCTTAATTTTTATCTAAGTGAAATACTACATTCTTTGACATATTCTTAATTGATAACCAATTCATATTGATCTTGATACATTATTATTACATTGCATCTTATTGTGAATCATGTACCACATAAATATTGTTAATAGTCATTGGAATCATTTTATTCATTATGGACCAAACATCTTCTTTGTTATACCTTGCTTAATTACTATTACTTCTTGAATTGCCATTGTATAACCAAACCCTTATTATTGATTGTTTAATAATTATTGGAATCACCATTACTATTTTCTTTGCTTATAAACTTTATATAAATCAACCTTTCATTGATTATCGACATTAATATTGATGCACCTTATATGTGATCAATGACAGATTACTTTTTCGATGGAGTAGTACTTTTATATCGGGCATTGTGTACAATGTTTCAGTGATCCTTAGCTAGTGAGGGGAGGTCCCAACCATATGGTATGATCAATCATATGATTTCAGTGAGGCATGCTATTAGAATATGTAGCCTTTGTCTATATTTCAGTGGATTTTGCTATCTGTCATTGCTATATGAGTATTTGGCTCAACATACTTGTTTGACACAAGTTCTATATGATTAATTACCTTTATAATTATATTGATTCATTGAGTATCATTTTGACTTATTGTTACCCTGATTGGATTCTAGTGGCTATACTCCTATTTAATTATTTGATTATTATTCTTGTGTATTGCTATTCCTTTAATTCACTCATTGTTATTTTACTTATCTTTCATATATCTTAACCTCACTAGGGAGGTGCTATATATGTTATTCACTAAGTATTATCTCACCTTTTCGTGGTTTAAAATTTTTTAGGGATTAGTAGATAGCTGCGGTTCCAGCCATCTTCTCCTTCAGAGCTGGAAATCCCTTTTATCAATGTAAAATCCTTTATATTTATTCTCGTAGTGCTCCATGGTTCATAATTATTGGTTTGTAGTAATATTTTGCTATATGTAAATTATAATGATTCTAACTTATTATAAATATAAAGTGCACTATAATTAGTGAAAGTGGATAATGTTTTATGAATTGCTATATTGAAGTGTCGTGATATTGATTGATATATGTGGTAGATTCGGGGGTTAAGGATGGAAGTTTAGAAGTGTCATTTCTTTTGCAGGTTGTGTTATTATTATTGTTGAAGAGAGGGACATGGGTCCCAGGTATAAGCATAAATTTATGGGGAAGTTACAGCAAAATTTCTGTAAAATTTATTGCATTGGGTTTTACGGGTTTAAGGGGCCTTACGCTTATCTATACCCTAAGTCCGTCACATTTCCCGAAATGGGGGATGTGATAGTAACTGAGCCACTTCACCTTTAAAATAGTCATGATATGTGCCTATAGATAAGAGCAGAGGGCTATAAGAAAGATCTAGGCTATTTACAGTACTCATTACTCTCCTCTTAACTATGGGGAAGGGTGCATTAGAAAGATTCTCAAGTGGCAAATGATCTATATCCAAGGTCATAATATAGATTGCCACATGGATTGAATCATCACATTAGTCATCTCAAGTCAATCACCTCTGCACTAATCATAAGACTATGGAACAACTATTTCATGCAAATACTCTATAAAAGAAAACAAAAGGAAGATATCAACAATAAGAGAGAACCCAAAAATAGAATGGAATACAACTGAAATACCACTAAAAACTTTGTTTTCATAATTATTCAATACTCATGAACCAGAAAGCTATAAAGCTTTCCAAATGTTCCTTTGCTTTTGTTGCTAATTTAAGCATTGGAAGGTCTTGCCCAAGCCTCACCTTCAAATTATTTTGTAGGCCCTATTCCTTAAAAGAATCCAACCTAATATATTATGGAGCTAGAACTCATTAAATGGTGCCATTTGTGGGGATGATAGGGTTCTAGGGTATTCCATTATTTTTCATGAAAAATGACAAGTTTACATCTTTATCCATACTATTCAAAAGCATATGAATTAATATTTAGCCTGCAATCTAAAAATAACCCTCAAATTTATCACCGTACCTTGCACAACTGCAATAAGGGCAAGAGATGCTCGAACCTCTACCTGTTAATTTATTAAAAGAGCATTGTTAAGGGTGACCTTTCACCATATAAAAGTCCTAAAGGCTCTTGGCTTAAGACTTTTCTCCTAATATGCAAGATTTGTTTTATAGTCCTTATACAGCCTAAAAAAAAATCATTGTAGGATGGATTAGCTAGATCCTTGTAATCCTGGTTTGATATTCTCGTGACTAGACTCTGAAGACTTTGAACTTGATTCCTTTATTAGAAACCACTCTTGAAAGTGGTAAGGACATATGCTCAGCCTTTAATGAAGAAGAGTAAAGAAGAAGAGAAAGGTGTCAACTTCGAAGGATGACATGAGTAGAAGGGCCTATCATGATGAACAACCTAAGAGGACAAACCCTTAAGGGAAGTTAGTAGCCCCCTCTAATTGAAATGCTTGCCTGAAACATGAGGTTACCATCACTTAATGCCTCTCTAGAAGCAGAAAAACTTTTTAAAAAGGTCAAAGAAGGAGAGGAGCAGTGAAAGCAGAAGTGAAAACAAAATGGAAAGAAAAGCTTGAAGAGGAAGGCTTCGACCCTGATGGACATGCTTCCACTAACAAAGAAATATATTTCCTGGTGAAGATTGATGGGCAAAATAGTCTTGGATGCCTTCTATAACTTTTAGAGAAAGACAAAATAAGCAAAGAGCTCAGGAGAGAAAGACATCAGGGAGGAAGAATAAGGTCAAAGGCTAGAGGAAGAATGGTTTGATGATTAATTCCTTAAGCTCATTGACTTAGAAGAAATCATGTAGCAATTTGGCCTTCTTATCCTTCTAAGTGATGATTCTATTATATCCAAGAATTTTCCATAAGAGGTAGCTTCACTCAATATGGATTCCAGAATGCTCTAGCTAGATCCTCTCTTAAACAATGAAAAGAGGAATGACACTTTGGAGCGAGGTAGAAAGATGGTAATTGTCATATGTTCCTTCTTCGCTTATGATTTGTACATCATGAGGAAGAGGTGAGAAGCAATTAATCACAAGTATTTCTTTGCAATTTGAGAGGCAGAGGAATCGAGCTAGAAAGAAGGTGTTGTCTCAGACCCTTTTTGCTTCTCTATAGAGGATGCATGCCCAAAAGTTAGTGGCAAGGCATATCTTCTATGTTGATAGGAGTCCCAACTCCAAATAATCGCCTTTAAAGAAGGAGATTAGCCTAACAAAGGCAATATAAACTTACGGAAAAAAAGGTCCAAAGGTCCCTACCCTATAAGATAGTATGAGGCCTCATGCAAACATCACGTCTGGTCCATTCAAGGAATTAGAATGCTCGTTATGGAGGTCTGATCTCATGTTGGCAAAATACCTAGCCACCTTGTTTTTATTTTTATCATGTTTTGAAAATTATTTCATTTTTATTTTGAAATATGTTTCAATTTTAGTTCTACTTTAAAAAATTATTTTTAGGGAGTTGCCAACTTAATTTTATTTTTGATGGAAAAATATAAGGAAAAACCTAAAAATGACTCCAATTTAGTTTCCACAAAGAATAAAATGCACCAAACCTTTGAACGGATTTGATTTTGGGGACTAGATTTTTTATTTAAGAAATTTTGACATAACTTTAAATTAATTCTGACTTAAAAATCAGTTTTCATAATCAGAATAATATTGTATGACATATATTGGATCCTAAAGCAATAAATAAATTGGAAAACGGTAAAGAAATTAAATAATTACATCAACAATAATTGAAAATATTAATGCTAATCCTTATGGATTCTAAGTTAATCACAAATTTCATAATTTGAATATGAATTAAAGCAATTAAAGGAAAAAAAAAAAGATTTTAGGGGCTTTTGGATTTGATGTTTAATTAAAGAGCACGCCTTTGTATCCCATTTGAATGAGAATAAAAATTTGTGTAGTTTGCCCTTCTTGCGAAGGGTTTGGATTTGATTTGGGTTCACAGGTCTGATTTGGGGTCATAAGTCTAATTTGAATTGATTGGATTTTATAGGTTTGATTTGATATGATTTGAGGTCACAAGTTTGATTTGGACTGATTTCGGTTTGGTGTGATTTGGACTGATTTTGGTTTTAATTTGAAAATATAGTCCACTTTTGGTCGGGTTAAAGGTCGGTTCATAGGCTAGGTTTCGGTATGATCCAAAATGATAAATTTGATTTTGCAAAAGTCTGATTTATACCTTCTTTGAGGATTTTCGAGTTAGTAGTGTGAGAGTGCTTTGTCGAACCAAAATTCAATTTTTCAGTGTGGAATCGGGTTGATTAATTGTTCTACTAAATTCTAAGGAAGACTAATTTAGGGCTTTATTGGCCAAATATAGGTCTTTAATTTCCCAAAATCCAAGGAGAACTTGAGAAATAGATTTAACTCAAGTAGGGCAAACCACTTGAAACTTGAGAGAAAATTGTTCAGATGGGGAAGAAAGAACTTCTTTGAGGACAAGTCTACTTAAGAAGTTGGTGTGTTACAAATGAGGGTGGAGGGAAATTTATAAAGTGCTAAAAGGCATTTTGGTCTTTTGAAATTGAGCTAGATTTGATTGATATGCCGGTCCTGTCTAGTGCATCCATGAAACAGGCCTGGTGATTTTTAGGCATGAAGATGGTGGATTTTCGTCAGACATTGGCGGATCTACTAACCAAGCTTAGCGGTAGCCTCCTGCAAGGGTGGCGGTAGTCGCTAGTCTGCCAAGACTGGCTGACAATAGCCAGTGGCTTTTGACGGTAGTCGCTAGTCCGCCAAGCCTAGTTGGCAATAGCTAGTGGCTTTTAGTGCTCATAGTCTTTTTTGTGCTTCCTCGAGCCTCCGACGGGTCCTGTTTGGTCTAACATAAGTCTGGCTATGTCCCGACGATGCTCTAAAGGTTTAGGAATGCCTAGTTGCTTCATCAAATGGTCCAATATAGGTCTATATTGGGTGTCATTCTGCCTGGCATACGTCGGGTGTTGTTCTGTGTCGAGTGTCGTTGGGTCCAATATGAGTCTGGTATGCCCCCAGTTATGCTCTGAAGGTTTTAAAAAGCCTGGCTACTCCACCAATGATCCAATGCTTGCTTCAAAATATATGAAAGTCTCGATGTACGCAAGAGGTGCAAAATCACATGTTCATAGCTGCCCTTCAACATGATTGCTTTTATTGAAAAGTAATCATGATGATAGTGAACATGAACTACCACAGTCTAAGCGGGCAATGGATCTTAAAGCTGATATTAATGCTTATGATAAGCATACAAGGTGGATGCAGAAAATGATATTGGTGTTAAGGTAAGCACAGAGAATGGATGATGATGATGCCAACACCAAAGTAAGAAAACGATGCTAATGCTAAGATAAGCACACACGGTTCTATTTGAAAATGTCATTGATACTAAGGTAAGCACACAAGGTTCTATTTGAAAATGTCACTGGTGCTAAGGTAAGCACACTGGGTTTTATTTGAAAATGTAGTTTATGCTAAGGTAAGCACAAAGGTTTCTATTTGAAAATGTCGTTGAACTAAGGTGAGCATACAGGATTTTGTTTGAAAATACTGCTAGTTCTAAGGTAAGCATACAGGGTTTTGTTTGAAAAATACAGTTAGTGCTAAGGTAAGCACCTAGGGCTTTTTTTGCAAATGCCACCAGTGCTAAGGTAAGCGCACAAGGTTTTATTTGAAAAATATCATTAGTGCTAAGGTAAGCACACAGGGTTTTATTTAAAAATACAGCTAGTGCTACAGTAAGTGCACATGATTTTGTTTAAAAAATACCGTTGGTGCTAAGGTAAGCGCAAAAGGTGTTGTTTGCAAATGTCATTTGAGTTAAGGAAAACACACAGAGTTTTGTTTGAAAATACTATTAGTGCTAAGGTAAATGCACAGGGTTTTGCTTAAAAAATACCATTGGTGCTAAGATAAGCGCACATGGTTTTGTTTGAAAAACACCACTGGTGCTAAGGTTAGCGCATAGGATTTTGTTTGCAAATACCGTTGGTGCTAAGGTAAGAACACAGGGTTTTAGTTGAAAATACTATTGTTGCTAAGGTAAGTATACAAGGTTTTATTTGAAAATACCACTGGTGCTAAGGTAAGAACACATGGTTTTGTTTGAAAATGTCACTAGTGCTAAGGTAGGTACACAAGGTTTTGCTTGAAAATGATGCTAATGCTAAGGTAAGCATGTGGAGTTCTATTTTAAAATGATATTGATGTTAAGGTAAGCATGCAGATTTCTGAAAACGAGGCTGATGCTAAGGTAAACATGCAGATTTCTGAAAATGAGGTTGATGCTAGGGTAATTATGCAGGGTTCTATTTTAAAATGATACTAATTAAGGTAAGCATGCAAATTTCTATTTGAAAATGAATAAGTGCCATGGCTACAAAGGCTTTTGAAAATAATATTGGATTTGTCATGGTCTGTTTGGAATTTTGAAAACTGATTTTGTTGTGCCAAAGGCTACTTGGACTTTTGAAAATGATTTTAGAGGGATGCAATTCGAAAAGGGGTTCATGCAATTCAATCGAAAAAGTTTTTGAGTTCAAGAAGTCATCCTTTCTTGATAATAGTTATGACCTTTTCCTTTATTTATGCATTTTTTTATAGATTAAGTCTGTCATACTTTTCAGATGACTCGTTGAATGGAGCTAGCTTAGTATTGGCTATTCAAAAGGAACAACTTCACCAACCGAAGGATGTTCGCTTGCATCGTCTGAGGGACCATCAACTTGCATTTTCTTTTCTTTCTTTTTTTTTGGTCATGTATTAGTTCCAAATAAATATAGGATAATGTATGATGTTATGGATTTATGGATGGCATGAATGTATGTCACATCCCCCACTTCGGAAGATATAATGGTCCTAGGGAATTGGAAAGGCGTAAGGCCACCTAAACTTGTAGAACCCCAAATAATAATTTTTATACAAAAAATTCGACATAGTTCCCTCTGTTTTCCAACAATTACCCAGGACCAAAGTCATTCTCTTCCACATAAAATCCATTAACTCAACCTGCAAAAGAAATTTCACTTCTAATACATTCATCCTTATACCCTCAACTTCAATTATTAAAAGCCACTCACTAAAAATTAAATATTTTTATTTCAATATTCATACCATCATTACTAATTATTTCCACTAAGTTAATATAATGCACATCATTAGGAAATATCATATGTTCAATATTTTTCAATATTTACGTATTCCAAAACATTATTTAACTTTTTCCAAACTATGGAGCACTCTAGAAGTAAAACAACAAAATATGGAGGCTATACATAGAAAGGAAAGGTTCGCAGCTAAAGAAGAGCAGAAGCTGGAACCACCCTATCTACAATCCCCTGAAAAATAATAAACTACTAAAGGGCGAGATAAAACTTAGTGAGTAATGTATATATATCACTTCACTTGTGAAGCTAGGTTTAAGAAAGAGGTTCACAAGAGAAGTAAACAAATAGAATAAAAATAATTTACAAATAGATAAGCAATTAAATAATAAATTGGTATATTAGCCATTGAAAATGTAAATCAATAACAAACATACAACATAGTTAAAGATATGAAATCATAATCAATGATATAGGTGGTGTACAAGGTAATTTCAATCAATAAGTGAATGCAACAGCTAATGGTTTACAATAACAAATGGGTTGTAATAATGATAGATTTATAATCACTGTATAAAGCAGAGGCTACAATTGGTAGCATGCTTATCACTCATACAATTAATTAGACTGTATGGCTGAGAATACCCATTTCAGCTGTGGTCCACTGTAAACATTTCATTGTGCATAATGTCTGATACAATTATTATCCTACTCTATCAGGTGAGTAGGCCTGTTATTAGCACATTAGGTTTGTATTCAATCCAAGGCTCACATTGAACAATGAAGTAAAGTTCTAAAGTCAAATTCAATAATATCATGTCCCGTTTTCGAGACGTGATGGTCCTAAGATACGGGAAATGCCAGAGGTGACCGGCATCCGTAGAACTCAGTATCACATGCAATTACTAATTACCATCAAGTTATTAATCAATTACTTATTTACTATTCATTCTATCAATCTGTTATTTTGTCTATAAATTATACTGCAATTGGCTAGAACATTCATCATATCATGCCATAACATTAATTATACTCCATAATATGCCATACATATATGTTCATAAACTAACTATACCATACACAACCCATGGAGCAGCTAGATCATGAACATATAAAAATATAGTGTTTAAAATTAATTACACTGCTATAAAAACTGCAAGAATCCATAAAGAGTATAAAGCTGGGATTTTTGCCTCCTACTTTGTACCTGAAAATGGGAAATAATGAAAGGGTGAGTATATAAAATATTTAGTGAATCTAATATGCATTGATCAATAAATATGTACTGGAATATCAATAAAGGATTGTCAGATAAAATAAAAATGTCAATCTGCTTAAAGATATCAGAATATGGAATCAAGTACAGAAAATGACTATGAAGTCAATAATCAAATCAATGTAAAGAATATCACATGGATAAGACAGATATAGGGCCATGAAATTCATAGAACATATATCACCATGTATCAGTGAACATAAGACTGATCAAGTCTTATTGCTAGGACTGTTAACCCTTTCCAACTAGGGTATCATTATACAATGTGCACATTGCCGACAATATGTACTTACTATCCTGTTAGAGCGGCAGCTTTGTCAAACTACATTGGACTCAATAAAAGTAAGGAACAAGTCAATAGATACCATTACATAACAATGGTATCACCAAGTATCAATAATTCATTATCAATCAATTCAAGTAGCAATATAGCCAATGGAATAGCAATGGCAAGTAGATAAACAATGACAAAGGATTAGACAAACAACAATGAGATAGAACATAAGTTGGCCATATATGAATAAAAGATTGACACACTTGGCATGCCAATGTCATTGGCGATGATGGCATTCAAATGGTAGGCCTATGGATGAAACAATGGTAGGCCTATGAATTTGAACTAGACATTTTAATAAACATTTGGTGGGCAACTTTGAATGGAAAATTTGACATGATTTAGGTGTAACTCCAATATTGCCCCAATTATCAACAACACACATTATAGGCAATTAAGCAAGCATTAGATACTCAACAATAAACAACAATTAAAGGATCAAATTGTCATGGAAAAATCAAACGAAAAATAAGCAAAAACCTAGGAAATGAATAGTAACCTAGGTTCGGCCAACAATGGGAAAAAAATGGAGGATTCCAATCAACATTCTAATACATTAGGCTTGTAATTTGATACAAAATAGACTCACCTCACACTTCAAAATGGTTTGAAAAATTGATTTTCCACATAAAACTTCAAAGGAGGCAAAAATTCACAACTTTGTAATTCTCGATTTTCTACAACAAACCAACCACAAATAATTCATCTATTAGCCTTCAATTAATATATTCTAAACTTAATTAACATAAACTAACTCAAAATCAAATAGCTAATTCAAACAACTTAGGTTAGGGTTTGAAAAATTGGGAAAAAATATCAAATGCATCAATTGATGTAATCAAACACAAAACCCATTCTATTTAACATCTATAACATCTAAATCAAATACAAAATCAAACAATTCAACTCATTAGCTCTTAAGGATGGTTGGCCAAAATCTACAATGAGTTGGTTCTTAAAATTCTTTGATTTTCCAAGCGAAACAAAGATGAAAATCAAAATATTGATGGTTTGATTCAAGTTTTCTTTGATTTTCCTTAAGAAATTTGAAAGAAATTGTGGGAAAAAGAAGATGAAATTTTCAGCCAAATAGAGGAGAAGAAGAAGAAGATGAAGAAAAATGGCTAAGTGTGGCTTATATACTAAGTCATAAATGACAGATTTTATTTTAGTCCTTAAACTTTTCATAAATTATATTTTTGCCACATTTTCTTATGTAATTCATTCTGACAATTGTATTAAGAATTGGATTTCACTAAAACTGTCCATTTTCCACTATACCCCCAAAATTCCATTTATTTACGGTTTTTCCATTACTTACCTTTTCAGTGTTCCTAAACATTTTTCACCTCTTTCATTTTACCATAATTACATATATATTTATGTGATTCTTTACCCCCTGGTCTGAATCAGAAATTCATCTGTCGACCGGACTGCTATTTTCTCAGCAGTGTTATTAACACTAATGTTTTCCGGGACAATATTTCATTTGCATTCTAACTGTGTCTCTAAAATTATTTTTAGTCATTCTGATGATTTCAAACCAAAAACTGAGAATAATAACATGCAATTATGGTAGGCTTTTCTAGGGCATTTCATTCTACCCCTTCAAATAAATTCGTCCTCGAATTTAAAATAAACGCATACCTCACAGTTGGAACAGGAATAGATACTTGTTCTTCATGTCCTGCTCGCTCTCCCATATGCACTCCTCCATCGTCTGGTTCCTCCAAAGCACCTTTACCATTGTGATCTCTGTGTTTCTTAGTTGCCTGACTTGTCTATCCACAATCTCCACTAGTAGCTCCTCATATGACAAGTCTTCATTAACCCCAATATCTTGTGCCTTCAATACAGGCGATGGATCAGATACATACTTCCACAGCATAAAGATATGGAACACTAGATGAACATGACTCAAATTTAGAGGAAGAGTCAATCTGTAAGCCACATTGCCAATCTTCTCGAGTATCTCAAATGGCCTACAAATCTTGGTGACAACTTCCATTTCTTCCCAAATCTCATAACACCTTTCATTGGAGAGATTTTAAGAAAGACATGGTCACCAACTGCAAAATGAACATCCTTCCACTTTGGATCGACATAACTCTTCTGTCTGCTGAAAGCGGTCTTCATCCGTTCCATGATGATAGGCACCTTTTCCATCGTCTCCTTAATCAACTCTGGGCCCGCTAACTGTTTCTCTCTCGGCTCCATCTAACATACTAAAGATCTACATTTCCTACCATACAATACTTCATAAGGAGCCATTCCGATAGAAGAATGGTAACTATTGTTGTAAGAGAACTCAATCAATGGCAAATACTGATCCCAGTTACCTTTAAAATTTAGAACACATAACCATCGCATATCCTCCAAAATCTAGATTGTCCTCTCTGACTGTCCATCGGTCTGTGGATGGAAAGCTGTACTAAACTGTAACTGGGTGCCCATAGCCTCCTGGAACTTCTAGCCAAAATTGAGAATTAAACTGCGTACTCCTATCAGATATGATCATCACTAGCACTCCATGAAGCCGTACAATCTTGTTTACATACAACTGTGCATATTGAGTTGTAGAGTAATTAGTCTTCACTTCTAGGAAATGAGTAGACTTTGTTAATCGATGTGCAATAACCCATTTAGAGTCATAACCCTATGTAGTCCTCGGTAAACTGACTACAAAATCTATAGTAATCTGCTCCCATTTCCACTCTGGCAACTCAATCTCCTGAAGCAAGCCAGACGGCTTCTGATGCTCAAACTTAACCTGCTGACAGGCTAAGCATATAGATACAAACCGAGCTACATCCCTCTTCATACCAGGCCACTAATACACATCCTTCAAATCATGATACATCAGGATGTACACTATATGATGAATAATGAACCTTTCTCATAATCTGATCTCATAGCCCATCAATATCAAATACACATATCCGTTTCCCACACTTCAAATACATCATTCTCTACTGTGAACTCTACCGCTTTACAATTCTGAACATCACCCTTAAGCTTTAGTAGATATGGATCCCTATCCTGTGCCACCTTTATATCATCAATTAATAATGGCTTAACCTGAAATTGGGCTATCAGAGCCTAGTTTCGATCTTGGAATCCCAAATCCAACTCTACACCCATATCAACTAACTTCTTCATCTCACGGATCAATGGTCTCCTGAAAACTGAGATGTGAGCTAAGCTGCCCATAGATTTCCTACTCAGTGCATCCGTTACAACATTTGCCTTGCCCGGATATTAAAGGATCTCACAATCATAATCCTTTAGCAATTCAACCCATCTGTGCTGTCGGAGGTTCGGATCCTTTTGCTGAAGTGTATACTATAAACTCTTATGATCATTATATATCTCACATTTAGACCCTATACAAATAATGCCTCTAGATCTTTAGTGCAAACACTACCACTGCCATCTCTAAGTCATGTGCCAGATAGTTCACCTCATGCTTCTTTAACTGTCGAGAAGCATAAGCAATCACTCTCTGAAGCTGCATCAAAACACACACCAGTCCAATTCGGGAAGCATCGTAATACACTGCAAACTTCTCATCCTTAGACAACAATGCTAACACTGGAGAACTCATGAGGCAAGACTTCAAAGTCTAAAAACTGCTCTCACATTCATCAGTCCACAGATATCTCTCATGTTTTCGAGTCTGCTTAGTGAATGGAGCACCAATTCTGAAGAAATCCTTCACAAATCTCCAGTAGTATCTTGCCATACCAAGGAAACTACGAATCTCTGAAACACTAGAAGGCTGAGGCCAATTTGCAATTGTTTCAACCTTCTAAGGATCTACCATAATACCCTCCTTACAAACCACATGTAATACCCCAACAAATAGAACAATAGATAGTGAGATAGAACAGTAGACAATATATGGATATAGTGAATTACGATGATTGATGAAGCATTAATTGAAGTGTGAATAGGCTCAATCGATTATTGAAATATATAGAGAATGATAGAGAGTAATATTTAAGAATTTTTGAGCCTCAATAGGGCCACTTTGGAGATACTGTCCCAAAAAATGCCGGTGTTAATTACATTGTCGGGAAAATAGCAGTCCGGCTAATTTAAGAATTTTCGACCCAAACCTAGGGGATTAAGTTAGTTAATTTTATTTGAAATTATGGTGAAAATAAAGAGTTGAAAAATGTTGTGGAATACAGAAAATAAGAGTAATGGCAAAATTATAAATATAGGCAACTTTGGGGATAATTATGAAAATCTACTGTTTAGGATTCAAAATTAACTCAAAACTATTTTTAAATGATAGAACAATTTAAAATAAGGAATTTTACTCCCAATACTTGAGGTTGAATATAAACAGAATAGACAGAATAAATTATAGAAAGTTTTGATGTAAAAAATATAAATAAGAAAAATTTTGGGCCAAAGTGCAATTAAACAAAGTTGTGGGATCCACCCTTTCTAGAAAGGGAGCTAGGTGTCCGGCCATGGTGGTGGGGAGATGATATTTGTGATAGAAAATAATTAATTGATTTATCAATTAATGAAAAAAATGACAAATCATTAAAAATTCTAGAAAATTCTTTCTTTTGTCTTCATTTTTTTTGTTTGGCTTTTGGTGTATATGAAAAGAAGATGGAAATAGCAAATGGAGGAGGAGATTTGGCTGAATCATGTGTAGGAAAACAACCAAAAAGTTTCTCTTAACCTTTCCATAGAAATCAATTAAAAGAAAATAGGAAAATTGATGAGAGAAAAAAGAGTAATGAAAAAAAAATATAATAGAAAAATTGTGTTCAAGCTTTTGGTGAAGCAAAAGGAAGTGGGATTCAAGTATTTTAATTTGAGGTATTATTCTTAAACTCATTCTTTTAATTGAATTTGTGTAAGTTATGGTTTAATTAAGTAGGAAATTAATTGATTAAAGCTAAAAATGTAAAGAATAAGCTAGGGTTAATATAGTTTTTGAAATATGATTTGAGGTAGCAAATTGTGGCTAATATTATGAAATATTAATGACTTAATTTAAGGATAGCCAAAACATTGAAGTTGTAGATAAATATGTTAATTACATTTCTATAAAAGGAATTTGTAAAATTTGAAGTGAGTAAAGAGTTAATGAGTAAAAACTGTGACTGACCTAGAATTAGGTTTTCTAGAAAATGTTGCTGTGTTTTTATTATACAGACTATTAAAGATAGAATTAGAAGAAGTGTTAAACATAAAAGTGTTCATTTATATCTTATATATAATCCTGTAAATTAGTTTTTCAATTAGATTTGTGGGTTATGAGATATTAGATCATGAGTGTAATCTATCCGGATTGACTGATAAACAGAACATAGATTATAGAATTCTATTAATATAAGGACTTTAAAATCTGAATTAGAGAAAATATTAAACATAAAAGACGTTCATTTATATGTTATCTAAATTAATGTAAAATGGTTTTATAATTAGATGAGTACAAAATTAATTATAGGCATAGAAACAGAGTCTGTTTGGACAAAGATTTCAGGGCAGTAGTTTAATTTTAGAAATTCACTAATAATTGTTCAGTGATCCAAAAATTCTAAAATTTGGATATGTTATAATGTTATTTGTATATTTTCAATAGGAAAAAGAATTTCAGTAATTTGATGAGTATAGATTGAGTTATGAGATAAAACAATACAGACTGCTAGAATAGTATTGCAAGTAGAATGTAGGGTAGCAGGGCTAGTTATAAGTTTAAGTTTAAATTAACACCATATATTGTGCAGTAATGAGTTTAATGTGAAATTTGGATATGTTAGAACCTTATATATTAAGTTTAATTAGAAATAATAATTGAAGCAATTGGATAAGTGTAGAGAGAGAAATGAGCAATGAAACATAGGCTACCAGTAAAGGTTTCTTCCTAGGCAAAACCTAAAACTTGGAAATTTGAGAAATTTTCTTTAATATAAATATAAGTAATGTAGTTTTATATTAAATAGTATCTAAATGAAAATTAATTGGATATGTAGAGTCAAGAATGAATAAGAGATATGATGGGTATCATAAGAGATAAGGCAAAAAATCAAGAACAAAGGAAAAGGGAAATGTACAAGTCATAAGCTAAGGTGAGTAATGTATACATAATTATACATACCCATGTTTTGATTTGTTAACCCAATGAACATGTTTCTTTCTTGGTTAAATGCCACATTGCTATTGTTGATTATCCTTTGATCATTTTTAAGATTGAAATCACCAAATCCATTGATTGTTATTGATATTGAAATGCCTATTGTACTTGATTGACTATGTATCCAAATTGCTCCTAAAAGTATGCACACCAAATTTTTAGCCATATTCCATGATGTTTATTATTGATAGCTACCCTTGTATCAAGTAAAGAAACCGATACATGATTAACGAAATGTATTGACATTAATTGACAAGTAAGCCCATATGTATCGAACGAAAGCCATTGTACTATAATGTTCCTAATCAATACTTGATATTGTTATTGATTTTCATTGGCCTATTTTACATGTGGATTTGACAGAGCTGCCTCTCCGACGGGGTAGTGGGTACATACCGTTGGCAATATGTATATTGTATAATGATACCCTATCTAGGAAGGGTTAACTGTCCTAGCCATAGGACATGATCAACCTTATGTACATGAGATGAGATTAACATGAGATTGATATGAGATTATACGTGTTCATGGCCCTTTATCTGTCTTATCTACATAATACGAGTATTGTTTATCTGTTCAATAATTCCAAGCTTATATCTTATTGCTTACCATTGATGGCCATTCTATCATCTATTTGATTGTTACCTGTTCCAAACTTCTAAAGGCATTTGGTATGCAAATTAATTAATCTTTGATAAGCAAATTGAATAAATATACTGATATTTTTCATTATATTTATTGAAACTTGACTTTTATTGACAAATTTTGTTATCATATGTATATATATCTCCTGTTTAATGATGTATACATGCTCACTGAATATTTTATACTCACCAAATAGTGGTTTATAATTTTTACAGGGATGAGATAGAGGAAGATGATTCCAAGTCAATTTCTTTTCCGACTTGGGATGTCAAGTATATTGAGGTAGAATTTTATTCTTTAAAGGTCGTGAGTATGAATTCTTAGAGATCTATGGTACTACGTATAATTAGATGATTGAGTAATATAATGATGTATGAACATTGAAATAATTGATAATTCAGTGGCACTAAAAATTGTAATGTGTAATACTTAATGATTGATAATGACAATGATAGTGAAGTGATAGAGACAGTGATACTGAAAATGCTAAAATGAAATTCACATATTTTAAAATAGATTTAGAAGTGCTATGTATGTCTGTGAAATTGTGAAGTTGAGGGTATAAGGAAGGCAGATTATTGGGAGTGCAAAAATAATTTTAGTGTAGGCCGAGTAATTTTGAAAGACCCGGTTTTGGGTCAGGATTAAGGTTAAATTTACAAAGGAAACTTTGGCAAAATTTTTGTAAAATTTATAAGTAATAAATAAAATTTAAGCATTGATGAATAAGTTAAGATTGATTGAATGATTGATAACTAGATTGTTCATGGATTCTACAGGTTTCTGGTGACCTTAGGTCTACCCATGCCCTAGGACCATTGCGGCCCAAAAGTGGGTTGTGACACCACATGATCAAGAAAACACACTTCAGTTAGACAAAACTGGCATTTAAATAATTTAGCATATAACTGATACTCTCGAAGTGTCTGCAGTACAATCCTCAGATGCTCTGAATGCTCCTCCTAACCCCTGAAATAGATAAGAATGTCATCAATTGACACTATGACAAACTTATCCAAAAATGGCTTATACACCCTGTTCATCAATCCATAAATCCAGCTGGTGCATTAGTTAATCTGAATGGCAACATTAGAAACTCATAATGTCCATATCGGGTTCTGAAAGTAGTCTTAGATATATCACCCTTCTTGATTCTCAATTGGTGATACCCAGATCTCAAGTCAATCTTAGAGAAATGACTGGCACCCTGCAACTGATCAAATAGATCATTAATTCGTGGCAACGGGTATCTATTCTTCATTGTCACTTTGTTCAACTACCTATAATCAATGCATATCCTCAGAGACACAACTGGAGCACCCCATAGAGAACTGCTCGGTCTAATAAATCCTTTATCCAATAACTTCTTCAACTGCACCTTTAACTTTTTCAATTATGCTGGTGCCATTCTATACGGAGGAATGGATATCGGATCGGTGCCTGAATATACCTCAATCTCAAACTCTATCTCCCTATCTAGGGGTAATCCTGACAATTTTTCAGGGAAGACATCAGAGAATTCCCGAACTACTGGTATCTGATCAATCTCTACTGAAGTCTTCTGTACATCTATTACATGAGCCAGGTATGTTGAACAACCTTTCCCTATCATTCTTCTAGACTGGATAGCAGAAACAATATTGACTCTAAATTCCCGTCGGTCACCCAGGAATTCAAATTCTGGTTGTCCCTCAGACTGGAATTTAACCCTCTTCTCATAGCAATTAATAACTACTCGATGTGTCATTAGTCAATCCATACTAAGGATCACATCAAGCTCTAACACAGGCATTTCAATCAAATCAGTACATAGAATGTTATCATCTATTTCAATCACACAATCAGGGTAATAATAATCCACTTTTATACTCTCCCCTATAGGCGTAGCTATAACTAGAGGGACACTCAATAATTGTCTATCTTTATTTAACTTAGATGCAAACTGAGGTGAAACAAACGAATGTGTAGCACCAGAGTCAAACAAAGCATCAATAATCTCATTTTGTATCAAAATAGTACCTATAACCACATTATCTGATCTCTGTGCTTCCTGAGTATTCACTGCAAAGACTCGTTCCTATCCTCTGCCTGATAGGGCCTGACTGCTGCTCGTTGCCTGTCCTCCACCTTTGCTGCTACTAGTAGCCTCTCTAGCTACATTTTGACTCATCTGAATAGTAGGCTGGGAAATTGTAGTCGATGGCTGCTGATCACCCCATAAAGGATATATGCTGATGAAATGACCATGATGTCCACACTTCAAACAAGCACCTGTTTGATGCCAAAACTTCCCTTTGTGCCTTCTATCACAGAAACTACAAATAGGCACGCTAGGCATCTGTGCAGCATGTCTAGAAGAGCCCTGAGAATAAGCAGGTGCAGACTGCACTGGAGGCCCTCTACTCTATGTCCTCCTCTTTTGACTGCCAGATGGAGGTCTTTGATCAAACATAGATACTGGCTCAATTTGTCTAGGCTGGGAGCTGCTCTCTCCCCTCATACTCTGTGATCTGGGTCCTTCCTTCCTTTTTTGATCCCTCTTTGCTCTATCTGACTTGTAATTTTCTTCCATCTGATTGGCCTTCTTGATGATAGTAGTCAGAGATGTGAACTCTATAGCCAGTAGAGCATTATGAAGTGAAGCATGCAAACCCCTCTTGAACCTGCTAATCAAATCTACCTCAGTAGGAGCAATCTGTGTAACATACATACTCAATATGATAAGCTCCTCAGCATACTCCTCCACTGACCTACTACCCTACTCGAGCTGCTCAAACTGTATTAGATTCTTGGTCTTCACCCCTTTTGTCAGGAACTCATCAATCAACCCTTGTCTAAACTCTGCCCAAGTAGGAGGATGATCACCATACAATTTGAGCTCCATCCGACAAGAAAACCAAGTCCAGGCTTTCCCCTTCAGTAATAAATGCACCAGCTCAACTGCTCTAATATCAGAACAAGGTAGTCTCCTAACTACCTTCTCAACCTGCTCAAGAAAATCAATCGGCTCTTCGCCTTTATCACCTCTGAACTCTGGCAGATTTAGCTTCAGAATGCTAAACATAGAAACTTCGCCCTCATCAATAACTCAGCGGGCTCCCTGTATAACTGGCTCTGCAGGAACCATTGCTGGCTATACAGGAGCTGGAGTAATAGGTATTGCAGCTGGTGCAACAGAGGGTGGCACTGCTGCTGGAGCTAGAGGTGGCGATATATTTTATCGTTCTCGCCTCAACTCTGTTAGTTCTCGATGAAACTCCATCATCTCTCTCATCATCTCTAACCTTCAAGGGTCATCACTCCTCTTTGTCCCCTCTGTAGTCCGTCGGGATCTGGATGACCTCTCTAAAACTGATACTTCCCTCACCAGAGACTCATTAGAGGCTACCTCTATCTCTTTGGTATCCATATCCCTGTCATCGGACATCTCTGTAAACTGTCAGAAAACAAAACACATACTTAGTATATTACAAAAATGCAGAATACTCATACATACCTAGAATACAACAAAAGAAGTTACAGAAATTCTTATGCTCCATGGTTTACTTAACTCTACCCATACTGTACTTAGTTACTATTCCTCTGTAACCTAGTTACTATTTATCTGTAACTTAGAGCTCTGATACTACCTTTGTCAAGTTCCATTTTCGAGTCTCGATAGTCATAGGATACGGGAAATGTCAGAGGCGACCGACACCCGTAGAACCCAGTATCACATGCAATTACTAATTACCATCAAATTATTAATCAATTACTTATTTACTATTCATTCTGTCAATCTGTAATCTGTTTGTAAATTATATTGCAATTAGCTGTAATATTCATCATATCATGCCATAACATTAATTATACTCCATAATATGCCATACATATATGTTCATAAACTAATATAACCCATGGAGCAGCTAGATCATGAACATACAAAAATACAGTGTTTAAAATTAATTACACTGCTATAAAAACTGCAGGAATCCACAGAGAGTCTAAAGCTGGGATTTTTCCTTGTACTTTGTACCTGGAAATGGAAAACAATGAAAGGGTGAGTATATAAGATACTCAGTGAATCTAATATGCTTCGATCAATAAATATGTACTGGAATATCAATAAAGGATAGGCAGATGAAATAAAAATGTCAATCTACTCAAGGATATCAGAATATGGAATCAAGTATAGAAAATGACTATAAAGTCAATAATCAAATCAATGTAAAGAATATCACATGGATAAGACAGATATAGGGCCATAAAACTCATAAAACATGTATCACCATGTATCAATGAATATAAGATTGATAAGGTCTTATGGTTAGGACTGTTAACCCTTCCCAGCTAGGGTATCATTATACAATGTGCACATTGCCGACAGTATATACCTACTACCATATCGGAGCGGCAGCTCTGTCAAATTACATCGGAGTGAATAAAAGTAAGGAACAAGTCATTAGATACCATTACACAACAATGGTATCACCAAGTATCAATAATTCATTATCAATCAATTCAAGTAGCAATATAGCCAATGGAATAGCAATAGCAAGTAGATAAACAATGACAAAGGATTTGACAAACAACAATGAGATGGAACATAAGTTGGTCATATATGAATAAAAGGTTGGCACAATTGGCATACCAATATCGCTGGCATTCAAATAGTAGGCCTATGGATGAAAACAATGGTAGGCCTATGAATTTGAACTAGGCATTTTAACAAACACTTGGTGAGCAACTTTGAATGGACAATTTGACATGGTTTGGGTGCAACTCCAATATTGCCCCAATTGTCAACAACAACATACATTTTAGGAAATTAAATAAGCATTAGATACT
Organism: Aleurites moluccanus; assembly: GCA_948193065.1. Lineage (NCBI taxonomy): Eukaryota > Viridiplantae > Streptophyta > Magnoliopsida > Malpighiales > Euphorbiaceae > Aleurites > Aleurites moluccanus. The sequence continues at coordinate 4,023 of CANXYC010600092.1, read as the reverse complement.
CAACAATAAACAATAATTAAAGGATCAAATTGGCATGGAAAAAATCAAAGGAAAACAAGCAAAAACCTAGGCAATGAATAGTAACCTAGGTTCGGCCAACAATGGAAAAAAAATGGAGGATTCCAATCAACATTCTAATACATTAGGCATGTAATTTGATGTATAAAAGACTCACCTCACACTTCAAATTGGTTTGAAAAATTGATTTTCCACCTAAAGCTTCAAAGGAGGCAAAATTCACAACTTTGTAATTCTTGATTTTTTATATCAAACCAACCACAAATAATTCATCCATTAGACACCAATTAATATATTCTAAGCTTAATTAATATAAAATAACTCAAAATCAAATAGCTAATTCAAACAACTTAGGTTAGGGTTTGAAAAATTGGGGAAAAATACTAAATGCAGCAATTGATGCAATCAAACACAAAACCCATTATATTTGACATCTATAACATATAAATCAAACACAAAATCAAACAATTCAACTCATTACCTATTAAGGATGGTTGGGCCAAAATCTATAATGACTTGGTTCTTGAAATTCTTTGATTTTCTAAGCAAATCAAAGATGAAAAATCAAAAGATTGATAGTTTGATTTAAGTTTTCTTTAATTTTCCTTAAGAAATTTGAAAGAAATTGGTGGGAAGAAGAAGATGAAATTTTCGGCCAAAGAGAGGAGAAGAAGACGAAGATGAAGAAAAATGGCTAGGTGTGGCTTACATACTAAGTCATAAATGACAAATTCTATTTTGGTCCTTAAACTTTTCATAAATTATACTTTTGCCACATTTCATTCTGTAATTCATTATGACAATTTTGTTAAGAATTGGATTTCAAAGTGGAGATTCAAATAGCTTATTTTTATTTATACTTTATTATAAAAAAAGTTTCAGAGCCATTTTGAAACTCAAATAGTCCATTTTTTACTATATCCCTAAAGTTTCATTTATTTACGATTTTGCCATTACTTACTTTTTCAGTGTTCCTAAATATTTTTCGCCTCTTTCTTTTTAGCATAATTACATATATATTTATGTGATTCTTTACCCCCTGGTCTGAATTTGAAATTCATCTATCGACTGGACTGCTATTTTCTTGGCAGTGTTATTAACACTGACGTTTTCCGGGACAGTATCTCATTTGCATTGTAACTGTATCTCTAAAATTATTTTTAGTCATTTTAATGATTCCAAATCAAAAACTGAGAATAATAACATGCAATTATGGTAGGCTTTTCTAGGGTATTACAAATAATATCAATGGTGCAATAACACTTATCGGAAGGTTATGGTTTACATTATTAATAGAATGATCAATTAAACAATGAAGTGAAATGGTAAATGTTAAGATTCAATAAAGAGGTATTTGGCCACAATTTCAATTTCCATATCCAATGGCTATAATTTTAGCTATCAGGTAAACTAAGGTGCTTAAGGAACCAATAAGAAAAATTGAATATGTTCAAGCCAATTTAGAAAACAATAATAAAGAAATTGACTTGTTTACATTAGCCCAAATAAAATGCTAGTTAACAATTTAGGTATTTCAATCAATTAAGGTATCATTGGGCTTCCATTAAATAAAGATATAAATTAGGAATCCTAAATGAAACAAAGCAATATAACAAAAATGGGAAATTAGAGTTCCAATCAATCAAGGCTACAATGAAATGAACATTGACAAATTCAATTGGATTCAATTTCAAGTAAAATAACATATATAAATACTCACCTTTCTAAACTCTAGTTTCAACTCTCAACCTTCTAATCTAGCACAAGCAAAATAAATGATCTAAGGATTCTTCTTCTTTATCTTTCTCTTTTGAAGCTACAAGAGCAAATAAATAGTTTTAATACTCAATTTACATTAAAGTTACACAATGTGATTCAAATTATAACTTTCCCTCTCAAATTCTAAAGTTTGGTTTTTGGCAGTCTTGATTCTCTTAGCAAGTTCTTAAGTTATAATTATTCAATTGCTTTAATTATTTTTTCTACTTAATTTAGACATATGACGGTTTAACATATCTAAAAATCAGATTTTTCTAAGTTCTACACAATTTATGGTGGAATTTCAAAGATAATTCTACAAACTATAAACTGTCCTGCAATATCTATTCGAGTAACCTTCACTAATTCTCTTGTAACTCAAAGTTTAGATATCCAAATACTATTATGTTTTCACTAAAATGTATCTAAGACATAAGGAAATATTTTTTATGTTTTTAGTTTTCCCAGATTTTGATCTTAAGATCCCCAAAAATCCAGATCTCTGTAGGGTTTCTTAATAAAAATTGTAATCTGAGTCAGCCTTACTCAGTAGCTCGTATCTCTTAACACAATAGTAATTTGATAAAACTTTCTTAAAGGCATATAGTATAAATATATATATCTACAACTTTTAGGTTTTATAAATTTTCAAAATCTGACTCTAATATTATAAAAACTAGCCTCTAAATTTCTACCATGTTACAGGAAACTCAGAATTCCAAGGATTTGTTCATGAATCTATCATTCTTTCACTAATTAAGCCTCTAATCTATCAATTAAACTCACTACATTGAATTATTAAACTAATTTAGTATCTTAACTTTTGAAGCTCTTGATGAATTTCTTTAGATTCCAAAAATAAAATCCAATAATTTGATAAAAAGAGGAAGTTTGATGGATAAAAGACTTGAAATTTAAGGTGATAGAAGAGTAATTTATGGAAGAAAAGATGAACAAAAATTTTGAAGGAAAACTCTCAAATTTTCAGCTAAGCTATGGAGAAAATGAAGATTATAAATTGTTTTTCTTTATATTTATTTATATAAGTTTATAACTGTAATACCTGTCATATATATATATTATTGTATGTTATTGAATTGATTGTGGATAAATTAATATTTTGAGAAATTCAGAATCTGTATTTAGTAAGGATTTTGTGAGGCAGATTTCATGACTTTAAAAGAATAATTTGGAAAAGTATAAAACATAAAAGTTGTATATTTATATCTTATCTTTAGGCCTGTAAAAGGTTTTGTGAAATTTTGTGTGTGTGAGGAGATATGCCTCCTTGACCAGAACCTATCTTGTTCATGATTTTCTGCAGGAAATATGAGAATATTTATTTTTCTAGGAATGTTTGAGGCTGAATGAGCCAAAAGTATAAACATGATAAATATTCCTTTATGTGTTATATTGTTGAATGTAAAATTTCAGGGGAATTAGATAAGTATAGCTCAGTGGAGATTGAAATTAATCAGACATATTCGGATGATTTTGGGTAGTAAAATCAGGGTAAACTTTAGAAATTCACCATAGTTTGTGTAGATCTCCTTTTGAATTAAATTTTGGATATGTTTAACCCCTGAGTGTCTATTTTAAGTGACAAAAAAGAATTAGGGAGTTTGGATGTCTGTAGCTCATTTGGAAGCTATTTTAGTATGAGTTGACAAGGAAGGGGTTACAACTCGGCAGAATCTGCTATATATGCAAAGTGGCATTGCAAGCTGGCATATGCGAAGTGGCATTGCGAGCTGGCATATGCGAAGTGGCATTGCGGGCTGACATATGCGAAGTGGCAATGCGGACTGGCATATGCGAAGTGGCATTGCGGACTAGCATATGCGAAGTGGCATTGCGAGCCGATAAATGCGAGATGGCATTTGCGAGCCGACAGTGCGAACTGGCAATTGGCGAAGAGGAGAATTGGCAAAGTGGGATTGCTGAGGTTGCAATTGGCGAAATGGGATTGCCGAGGTGGCAATTGGCGAAGGGATATTCGTGAAGTAGAGAATTGGAGAAGTGGCTTTGGCGAAATGGCACTGCCGGAGCCGACCTGCGAGGCGAGTTTGGCGAAGTAGGACTAGAGAGGCAGTGACCTATTTAACCAGAGAGGCAGTAGCTATGTTTCACGATGATTTCTCTTTTCTTTTTCTTCGTTCTTCTTCATTTCTTCTCCTATCTTTCTCAAATCAGTCCCATTTGATTCCTAATGCATTAATACTCAGAATTAATGCATTAGATCATTAA
>CANXYC010599890.1:0-18465 GCA_948193065.1 Aleurites moluccanus | reverse complement strand
CAATAACACATAAACACATGGAATAATTCATAAAACACATAAGGCAACAATTCATGCAAATACCCCTAACTCCCCTAGGTTTAAGGCACTAGGGTTTAGGTTTCCAACTAAAGTCCAAGGTTCTAGGGTTAGGGTTTCACTGAGGATATTACATTGAAGCAGTTGCAAATTGTCCTCAACCTTCTAGTGTTTCAGAGATTCGTAGTTTTCTTAGTTTGGTAGGATACTATAGGAGGTTTGTGAAGGATTTCTCCAGAATTGCAACTCCGTTGACTAAGCTGATGCGGAAGCAGGAGAGATATCTGTGGGCGGATGAGTGTGAGAACAATTTTCAGACTTTGAAGACTTGCCTCACGAGTGCTCCAGTGTTAGCATTGCCATCAGAGGATGAGAAGTATACAGTGTATTGTGATGCTTCGCGCACTGGATTGGGATGTGTTTTGATGCAGCTTCAGAGAGTGATTGCCTACACTTCTCTGCAGTTAAAGAAGCATGAGGGAAACTATCTGACACATGATTTAGAGATGGCGACTGTAGTGTTTGTATTAAAGATATGGAGGCATTATTTGTATAGGTCTAGATGTGAGATATATACTAATCATAAGAGTTTGCAGTATATACTTCAGCAGAAGGATCTAAACCTCCAACAGCGCCCATAGGTTGAGTTGCTAAAGGATTATGATTGTGAGATCCTTTACCATTCTGGCAAAGCTAATGTAGTAGTTGATGCATTGAGCCAAAAATCTATAGGCAGTCTAGCTCACATCTCGGTTGTCAGGATACCTTTGATTCGTGAGATGCAGGAGTTAGCGGTTATAGGTGTAGAGTTGGATTTGGGATCCCTGGATTGAAACTAGGCTCTAATAACCCAGTTTTGGGTTAGGCCATTATTGATTGATGACATTAAAATGGCACAAGATAGAGATCCATATCTATTGAAGCTGAAGGGTGATGCTCTGAATGGTAAAGCAACAAAGTTCACTGTAGAAAATGATGTATTGAGATGTAGAAAATGGATATGTGTACCCGACTTTGATGGGTTACAAGACTAGATTATGAGAGAGGCTCATTATTCATCATATAGTGGACATCTTGGAATTACCAAGATGTACCATGATCTGAGAGATGTGTATTGGTGGTCTGGTATGAAGAGGGATATAGCTCGGTTTGTCTCTTCATGTTTAGCCTGTTAGCAGGTTAAGTTTGAGCATCAGAAGTCGTCTAGCTTGCTTCAGGAGATAGAGTGACCTGAGTGAAAATGGGAGCAGATTACTATAGATTTTCTGGTCGGTTTACCAAGGACTACACGGGGTTATGACTCTATATGGGTTATTGTAGATCGATTGACGAAGTCTGCTCATTTCCTGAAAGTTAAGTCTACTTACTCTGTAGCTCAGTATGCATAGTTGTATGTGGATAAGATAGTTCGGCTTCATAGAGTGCCAGTGATGATCATATCGGATAGGGGTACGCAGTTTACCTCTCAGTTTTGGTAGAAGTTCCAGAAAGCTATAGGTACCCAGTTGAGATTCAATACAACTTTTCATCCACAGACCGATGGATAATTGGAGAGGACCATCCAGACTTTAGAGGATATGTTGGGATTATGTGTTCTGGATTTCAAGGGTAAATGGGATCAGTATCTGCCAATGATTGAGTTTTCCTATAATAACATTTACTATTCTTCTATTGGAATGGCTCCATATGAAGCACTGTATGGTAGAAAATGCAGATCTCCAGTGTGTTGGGTGGAACCAGGAGAGAGACAGATAGAGGGACCAGAGTTGATAAAGGAGACGATGGAAAAAGTTCCTATCATTAGAGATAGGATGAGGACCGCTTTCAGCAGACAAAAGAGTTATGCTGATCTGAAGAGGAAGGATGTGCATTTTGCAGTTGGTGACCATGTCTTTCTTAAGATCTCATCGATGAGGGGTGTTATGAGATTTGGGAAGAAAGGGAAGTTGTCACTAAGATTTATAGGCCCATTTAAGAAACTTGATAGGATTGGAAATGTGGCCTACAGATTGGCTCTCCTACCTAGTTTGAGCCATGTTCAGCCAGTGTTCCATATTTCTATGTTGAGGAAACATGTGTTTGATCCATCACATGTATTGGAGGTGCAGGATATTGGGGTTAATGAAGACTTGTCATTTGAGGAGCTACCAGTGAAGATTGTAGACAGACAAGTCAGGAAATTAAAGAACAAGGAAATCCCAATGGTTAAAGTGTTATGGAGGAATCAACTGATGGAAGAGTACACGTGGAAAAGCGAGCAGGACATGAGGGACAAATATTACTTCCTATTCGATCATTGAGGTATGTATAGATATATGTATATATATGTGTGTATTTAAATTCAAGGACAAATTTTTTTTGAAGGAGGGTAGAATGTAATACCCTATATAAATGAATAACATGTTTTTGTGAAATAAGTTCTCAGTATGTGAATTAAAATTATCGAAATAGCTAATAATAATTTCAAAAACTCAGTTAGAGCGAAAACGTGAAAATTTTTCGAAAATCATCGGTACCAATATCGCTGCCGCAAAAATGGCAGTACGATCAACGGATGAATTTCTGAATTTGAATCGAGGGTAAATGATAATGTATATTCATGTGTGAATACAGTAAAAAAGAAAGCTGAGAAAAATATTTAAGAACACTGATAAAGTAAATGATGGCAAAACCGTAAATAAAGAGAACTTTAGGGGTATAGTGGAATTTCGACAGTCTGAGTTTCAGAACGACTCTGAAACTCTTTTTATTTATTAATATTAATAAAAATAAGATATTTGAACATTCATTTTGAACTCCAATTCCTGACGAAATTGTCAGAATAAATTACCGAGTGAAAAATGACTAAAAGTAAATTATGGAAAGTTGGAGGACTAAAAGAGAAATTTGTCATTGTTGTCTTACTATATAAGCAAGACTTAGAAAATTGTTGCCCATGTTCTTCATCTCCCATCCGAAAATTCTTCTTCCATTTTCAAGTGATTTTTCTTTGATTTTGTGAAGAGAAATTGTTGGAAACCTAAAACAAAAACCATATAAACCATTATCCATCAAAATCAACCATAGAAATTCAAGGAAAATCAAGAACTCCAACAAAAGGATTTTCGGCCATTTGTGGGTTTTTGGGTAATTTGTTTAATTATTGGTTTTTATGGTTTAATTAGGTTGATTAGGTGTTGGTAGGATTGGGTAAATGGTTTAATTGCACCAATTGATGCATTAAATAATTTTTTTCAATTTCCAAACCCTAAAATAAAGTTGTAAAATTTGATTTTATGCATATGAGTTAGGATGTGTAAATTGACTATAGAATAAGTTAATTGGATATTTATTGGTATTTAATTGATGTTCGTATTATTGTAGAAAATTCGATTGGAGAAAATCGCCGATTTTGGCCTATATTGAGGAATTGAGGATTTGGATAGCAAATCAATTTTGCTTGGTGATTTGGAGTGATAGGTAAGTCTTTTATGCATCATTTTTCATACCTAAATTGTTACATTGTCATTTGGAATCCAATTGTGAAAATGACCTAGTGGCCGAACCCTATTTGTGACAAAATACCTACTTTTGTGCTTTGGTTTTGGACTTATTTTCCATGCCAAATTGATATACTTGATGAAGATTATTGAGTTGTGGTTGTTGCCTATAAATTGCTTTCCATGTATATGTTTATTGAAAATTTAAGGCAATGTCAATATTGCACCAAAATCATGCCGAAAAATCTGTAGGCCAACCATTTGAATGCCACCGTCGCCAGCGATAATGGCATGCCAATTGTGTCAACTTTTTGGCTGCAAATGATCAAATTATGTTTGTTCCCATTTTTTATTGTTAGAACTTTGGTCATCGTTTAATCGATAATTATTGATGTCTCATTGACTTTAGGCTCATCTAATTGATTTCTAATGAGTTATTGATACTTGCCGATGCCATCAGTTGAAATGGTATCTATTGATGTGTTTATCACTTCTATTGATTCCGAGGTAAATTGTCAGAGTTGCCGTACCGACAGGGCAGTGAGTTGATCTTGTCGGCCTTGTGCACATTGTATAGATTGATATCCTGTACTAGGAAGGGATGTCCTAGTTATAAGTCTTGATCCTTCTTATGTTATATTTATATACATATATTGTGATTTGTGCTTGACACATTTCTATGCGTTTCATGGCTCTATATCTATCATTTCCATCTTGTCCATGTGATATGTGCTCCTTGAATGTGATTGCTTACTTCCAGTCATATTCTGTACTTGATTCTGTATTACAGACATTTTGACAGTTTGATTCATTTATGTCATCTGTTTATTGCTTATTGATGTTCAATTATCCATTTTATTGGTTGATGCATATTAGATTCACTGAGTATCATATATACTCACCCTCTCACTGTTTATCTCTCAGGTGCAAAGTAGGAGACAAATATCCCAGCTTTTTTGACTCTCTTTGGATTTTACAGATCTTATGTCAGTGTAATATTATAAACACTGTATTATTTTGTATGTTCATATCCTAGCTGCTCCATGGGTTTTGTACGGTATAGTTAGCATACGAACATGTATGTATGGGAATATTGGAGATTATTAATGATATGATTGTAGTATTTGCAGAAAGTTATAGAATGAATGATAGAGTGACAGAATGAATAGTATTTATGTGAGTGAATGGTTATATATATTCTGGTATGTGATTGATGATAAGTAATATATATTTTCGCTACAATATTGTTATAGGATTGATGTGATTGATGGGTTCTACGGGTGTCGGTCGCCTCGACATCTCCCGCACCCTAGGACCGTCGCAATCCGAAAACGAGTCGTGACAACCATAAAACCTTTTGCCTGGGTTTATCTCAGTCTATGATGTGCGAAGTGGTGCTTCTTCTCCACATTCGTAGACCGGAGTTCCATATGCAGTAATAAATTCCGCCATGACATCAACATCACCAGTTTGCATCATTTTCAGATTCAAGGCAAATGGCTTTCTTCAAAGTTTGTTCTTCGATTTCATATATCTTTTCTTCAATTTAAACTCTCTTCTCTTCTCTGTATGTCACTTCAAATATGTGAAGAGAAGTTTTTTTTCGTTTATTTATTTTGGTGGTTGACAAAGAAGAGAAGATTGAAAATGAAAATAAAACACTTCGCACATGCACACTTAGGGTTCCAATACATTTGTGGAATTCTGATGTGGAAATTTTTTTTTTTGCAAAATATATGTTGTGGAATGCCATGTATAACATAATAAATTTAATGAGTGATGGATGAAAGGATTTTAAAGAAACTGTGATATAAAGTTGAAGGATTTTTATGTAAAATTTTGAAAATGAAGTACAATAATATGCTTGGAAGACCATGGTGAAATTAACATTATCTAGTATGGAGCAATCAATTGTAAATAAATGCCAATTTTTATACTAAAGTAAACAAAATAAAAGAATAAAAAAAAGAAAAAGAAAAAATTGAAACCCCAATAGAAGTTGACAACCAATCTACCTCCGAGAAAAGCCAACCAAACAATGGGTGCTTGTAAGGCGCTCATTTGCAATCTGCAACAATCTTCGTCACCACCACCAACAAACTCCCACAAAAGCCCAAAAATCTCAAACACCACTAGGCGTTTATTCCTTTTCTCTCTTCCTGTATGTATTACTTCTACTACAAACATTAGCACTACTCCTACCCTTCTTCTTACTAATAATATTCCAACTTTTCCATCCAACTCTTGTTTGGCTCTAGCTGGGAGCTATGACCCAGTGAGCCAAGCTGAGAAAGATGCCAGCTTTATGATATCTCGGAGAATCTTGGAGGCTATAGAGTTGTTGGATAAAGGGAATGAATTGCAGGCTCAAGGTGACTTCAACAAAGCTCTTCTCTATTTCTCTCTGGTTGGTTATTGATCCCCCTTTGGCCTATTTTTTGTATTTTTATTTATTTATTTGGGTCTTTTTTTATTTACTGTACTTTGATATATAGATGCTGAAGAAAATGATTGAGATTGCTTAGATTCGGTATGTTTTTGGGTGCAAATCCATCAAATAGTTTACTGCAAATTTTGGGTATTTGTGCTTGATTTTGTGGAGGCTAGGCACATGCTTGGGGAGTGGGAGTGGAATCAGGGCCTCTGGGTTTTGAAACAATGTCATTTACCTTGAAACTATGGGCAACCAGGGAATCAAGTTTAAAATTCTGTTTTTTCAATTAGATCAAATTGCTGAGGAAATTATGCATCAATAGGGTAGCTGATTTAGGCTTTCTTGTAAAAGCATTTTAGCATGGAGACACCATGGAAATGGCTTGGAAGCTGAAATATTCATGCATACAAATAGTTCCATTATTAACATTTCTATTATTATTTTCTTTTTGGTGATTAAACTGAATTTCAGAGTTGTAACCATAATTAGATATCATTTGATTCATTTCCAGGTAAATTAAAGCGAATAAAAAAAAAAACTTCTTTTGGAATTTTGATTATCTGTGTACCAAGTGGCATAACTATAATTTAGAATGTGTATTCCATTCTCATTATCATTTCCAGATCCAGCGAAGTGGCCTGAAGGAATATAATTGCCCCACAGTTATGTTAAGGTGGAAAGACAACTAAATGTAGTTTTTTTCCTATCTATCTTTGTACTCTTCTTAGCTTGCTTTGGTACAATTGATTTTCTTTTTTGTCTTTTGCTGTTTTATAATATGATAGCAAAAACCAAAAATAAAAAATAAAAAAAAAATGCAAGTTTACCTACCAAAACCTTCTTTTTGGGTCTTTTTTTATATTGAAATTGTGAGTATTTTGGAATATAGGTTCAATTTCTTTAAGGTATTCTATTTCTGCTCTTTGCTTCACACTTGACACAATGTTATCATTCCATTTTGTGTTGCAATTTATTTCACAATCAGCTGTTTGTCTGTCAATTTGAAGGCCTACTTTTCTAAAATCTAAACTGCCATAAATACACCTGGATATATCTTATTCAACCTGCTTCCTCACTTTTATGAATCATGGTTGCCAATTCTGAACAGAGTAAAAAGTTTTGCAGCTTTATTTTAGATGACAAAGCCAGCGGAAAAATGTCTTAAAGGGGAACAGCAGAAAAAAGAGAGAGAAAGAATTGAAGTTCAAGGATTGATTTAGAAGGCACTAGGCAAATCAGGCTAAGGTGTTAGAGATGCAAACGGCAAATATACAAAAGAAGGTTGTGTATCTGTTGTTTTAGTTTTGGTTTTGGGGGGTCGCGGGGGCGGCGGTAGGGTGGGGTTGGTGTTGCTGGGGTGTGGAGGAGGTTGGAGTGTTGGTGGTTTGTGGTTTGGGGCTGCCAGTGAATAGAGAGAGAGTATCAACATGTTCTTGTAGATTTTGTCATAGTATTTGTCTACTTGGCATCTCATCTTCTGTGGTTTTGTCATGTTTGCTGCGAACATATTAGAGAATTTTTTTTATATTCTAGAGCTAATGTGATACCCTAAAAATTTGCATAATAAGTTTTAGTGAATAAAATTATTGAAATGACCAATAATAATTTTAAAAACTCAGTTAGAACGAAAACGAGAAAATTTTTTGGAAATCGTCGGTACTGATATCGCTACCGTAAAAATAGCAGTACGGTCGACGGATGAATTTCTGAATTTGGATTAAGAATAAATGATTATGTATATTCATATGTGAATACAGTAAAAAGAAATATGAGAAAATATTTAAGAACACTGATAAAGTAAACGATGGCAAAACCGTAGATAAATGGTACTTTCGTGAATAGTGAAAATTCGACAGTCTGAATTTCAGAACGGTTCTGAAACTATTTTTATTAAATAGTATTAATAAAAATAAGATGTTTGAATATTCACTTTGAATTCCAATTCCCGATAGAATTATCTGAATGAATTACCGAGCGGAAAAAAGACTAAAAGTAAATTTTGGAAAGTTCGAGGACCAAAAGGATAATTTGTCAATTTTGTCTTACTATAAAAGCAAGACTCAGCAAAAAAATTTCTGATTTCTTCTTCTCCAACCCGTGACCAAATTTCTTCCTTTCCAATTGATTTTTTCGATTGATTTGTGAAGGAAAAGTGTAAAAAACTATAAATTAAAACCATACAAACACTAATCTATCAAAATTAACTATAGAAAATCAAGAAAAATCAAGAACAAAGCTAGAGGAAATTTCAGCCAAATGAGGTATTTTATGTAAATTGTTTATTTGTTTGATTTTATGGTTTAATTAGGTTAAATTGATGATAATAGAAATGGGTAAATGATTTAATTGCATCAATTGATGCATTAAATAATTTTTCCTAATTTTAAAACCCTAAAATGAAGTTGTGTAATTGGATTTTGTGTATATGAATTAGGATGTGTAAATTGGTTATAGAATAAGTTAATTGGGTATTAATTAATGTTTAATTAATGTTCGTATCATTATAGAAAATTCGTTCGGAGAAAATCGCCGATTTTAGCCTAAACCGAGGATTTGAGGAATTGGGTAGCAAATCTATTGTAATTGGTGATCTAGAGTGTTAGGTGAGTCTACTATGCATTAAATTACTTGCCTAAATTGATAAAATGCCATTTGGAATCAAATTGTGAAAAATGGTTCTTGGCCAAACCCTAATTGTGCATTTTGCCTAGTTTTTGTTCATACTTTTGACTTGTTTTTCCATACTTAATTGATGCCTTTGATGAAGATTATTGAGTTGTGGTTGTTGCCTATAAATTATTTTCCATGTGCTTGTTTGTTGAAAATTGGGATAATATCAATATTGCACCAAATTCATGCCAAAAAATCCGTAGGCCAACTATTTGAATGTCACCGTCGCCGGCAACAATGGCATGCCAATTGCGTCAACTTTTTTGCCTCAAATGACCAAATTATATTTGTTTCTATTTTTTGTCATTAGACCTTTGGTCATTGTTTTATTGATTATTATTGATGTCTTATTGACTTTATGCTCATCCAATTGATTTCTGATAAGTTATTGATATTGCCGATGTCATTATTCTGAAATGGTATCTATCGATGTGTTTATCGTTTCTATTGACTCCAACTTTGTTTCATGTCTTTGTTGATTTCCAAACTATTTGAATTGTCATTGATCGATTGATATTGAGCTTATTGAGACAAATGATACTATTGTTGCATAATGGTGTTCATTGATAAGTTTCTTTTTTATATTGACCTTAATGTGGTATGACAGAGCTACCGATCCAACAAGGTAGTAGGAAAATACTGTTGACCTTGTGCATATTGTATTATTGGTACCCTAACTAAGAAGGGTTATGATCCTGGCCATAAGACCTGATCAGTCTTATGTTACTAATATTGATATGCTGGAGACTGTATGTTTATATATAGTCTATATTGATGCTACTGGATATTGTATAATTTCATATAATTCATCCTTTTATCTGTCTTTTCCTTATTATACCGAGCCTATGATATTTTTATTGGCCTATTCTAGCACTTTCTATCATATTTCAATGATTGATTTGTGTTTGACACATCTCTATGCGTTTCATGATTCTATATCTGTCATTTCAATTTCTTCCATGTGATATTGATTTTATTGATGTGATTGTTTACTTACAGTCATATTATATACTTGATTTTGTAATACAGAGATTCTGAACAGATTGATCCATTTACTTCATCTGCCTATTGATTATTGATATTCTATTATTTGTTATTATCGATGCATATTAGATTAACTGATTATCATATATACTCACCCTCTCACTGTTTATCCTCTGCAGGTGCAGAATAGGAGGCAGATTCCTGATTCTTATTTCTCCAAGGAATTCCGCAGTCTGATAAAGACAATGTAATTAATTTAAACATTGTATCTTTATATATGTATATTAGATGCTCCATGGGTATTATAAAATGGCATAGACAAACTGTTTATGTAAGTGTATGAGACATTTTGAAGCATAAATGTATAAGATTATGGAAGTTACAGAATGAATGACAGAGTGACAGAATAAATAGTGTTTATGTGAGTGAATGATTATATATACTGTTATTGATTGATGATGGGTTTCCGCTATAATATTGGGTATACTTATGTTTTCCGCTGTGATACTGTAGTGATTGATGGGTTCTACGGGTGCCGGTCGCCTCAGCATATCTTGCACTTTAGGATCGTTGCGGCCCGCGAAATCAGGTCGTGACAGCTACGCTGTCATGGAATTCTTCAAGCATGGTCTAAAAAATAATGTAATTGGAAAATTAAGTTTGCATTAATATTCTATTCAAAGTTACCAAGGTATCAAATGAATTTCCAAGAGATAATCAGTAATTTCTTTAAATTTCTTGTAAATTTACATGGGGGAATTTGTACTCCCTTTCCACTGCATTGGACCTTCCCTAACATGAAATTTCCTGTTAGATACCTCAGTTTTTTTTTTCTTATTTTATTTTTTTTATCAGCATCACAAAGAAATAGTATATATATATATATATTGTGACATAGGCACTTTATGTATAGTCATGTTCGATGTCTCACTTCCTAACTCAATTGGCTACAATTGTTATTAATTCTAAGGTACATAGCCAAGATAGATAAATTAGCAGAATTGCCTATACGATTTCCAAGTCATCCTAGTAATCTTGATGGAATAACTGCCTGAACTTATGCATTCGTCCAATCACAAAGATAACTGAAGTAATTTCTACATCATAAGAAAATGTAGATAGAATTATGCTGATTCGGATCTCTGAACAGAGAAAAAGTGACTTTCGATTCCATCCACTTCAATTATTTGTTCATCATGACTGTTTTTTATGGATTTGAAAGCTATAGTTGCTTTCTCCTGCTACCAATGGCTACTTCCCTGAATGATGCAATTGTTCTTTGTTGTCCTATTTAAGCCTCTCTGTAGAAAAGATGTTCTTGTTCATCATGAAGCAAAACCTGCTTTGCAATATTAGTAGTTTCATTTTCTTAACTGCATACTGCATACTTGTATTTCATATGCAAACCATATTCTGTTAATTTTATGACTGATATCACTTCTACGTATTGTTGCAGGTGGTTGAAAATTACAAAGACTTTGCATTTTCCGAATATGCTAGAGTGGGGAGAGCACTGGCCCTCTATGAGGTTGGAGACAAAGAAGAAGCAATTGCTGAGATGGAGGATGTTTCCATATCTTTAAAGGGATATCCCTGTATTTTTCAAGATTTTTGCATTTCCAGGATAGTTGATAGTGGAAATAATTACGTTTAATATTCTCTCATTTAGACTTTATTTATTTTATTCTGTTTTTTTTTTTCCATTTGACGTTCTCCCATTTAACTATATGTTTCTTTGGATGGTTTACACTTGACAGAAGTACATGCTGCTCTTGCAGCAGCCTTATATGCGGACAAGCATGCCCTCCTGCTAGCAGAAAATCAGTTCACAATTGCAACTCTACTTGATCCTCACTATACAGACCTTTCATATGTTAAAGAAACTAAACATTGGCCTCCAAGTTTGGTGAGTTCCTTGCAACGCTTCATCACTCTTTCCTAGAAATCTGAATCATACATATGACATTTATTTGAATGCATAGATGTCATGCGCCTTATTGGGTTCTTTGATCACTAAAGCACGGAATAAAGCACAAGGGAGTCCAAGTTTACATTGCAAGTCAATTATTTTGGCAATTTTCGCTACTATTTATATGTTTAATCTTATACCATCTTGTTTCCTGAAAGCAAGATTACTGTTGTATATTATTGTCTGTCTATGACTATAATCTTCGAGACTACTATTTAGTGTTTGTGTATAGCTGGTTAACGTGTAAACAAAATGTTTGACAGCTCGATCTTTAACTACAATTCTTTTATTTGACGATTCGCTTTCCATCTCATTTGCAATACCTTATACACATAATAGTAGACTTTTCTCGTGTACATTAGTTGCACTCTTATGCTACTCATGCCAAATATTGAATAAAGTCAGTTGACCCTTATGGCTTCATACTTGGGTGCTGGCTTTCTGTTAGATTAATCTCTCTATATCTAGCAAGTGTGGCAACTTTGGGAAGAAAATTGCCACTGTTATTTCACTAGAGTAAACCCTTTTGAGAATTTAGGCATAGAAATGATTATGCTCGTGAATTTGTGAAAATGGAGACACCGGCTTTTGAAATTTTGTCCAAAGGTATGGATTGTGGTTTGGTAATGTTGCATAGTTAAAGAGTGGAGTTGCAACAATTTCTTCTTTTCTTGGGGAAAAAAGCAAGTGCTACATTTCATGCTTGCTAAACCAGCCGACAATTTAGACCATTCCTTTTGGTCCATCTTCGTCAAAAATTATACTTGACATCAGCATATGCTTACGACCGCTTTATTTATCAAGGGGCAGTTGCCCTTCGATTCTTGACTCTTAATACTCATTGTGGGACCTATATCCAAAAATAAGAATACTAATCTTTTTGATGTTTTGGTGTCCCAAAAATGTGTTCCCAATAACAGTTATCACATGAAACAATGTACAGACGAATCCACTAGTTTTCTTCAAAGTCCCATTATAGAAATTGAATCAATTGGATAAGGAACAATAGCTGTACTGTTATCTTTCAGACAATGCCAAACTTCTTTACAGCTAATTTGGGTTTATGGGTATAGGGCACGAGTGCTTTCTTTTTAAGATTCAAACATGATTTTCTATAAATATGGATGACTTGTGATTTTTGGCATCAAATTCGACTCTTATACATATTGGATTGGAATGATATTTATAATATCTGATGCAGTTGTTATTCAATACTTGAAAATTTTATTTGTTTTAGCATTATGTACAGCATTGTAACTCTATGTTGTATATAATACTTCTAAAAGACCTTGATTTTGTACTTTCTTTTAGTTATTTCCTAAAGGATTTAGGCGTGACTCCATGATCTTGCTATTATTTGCCAATATTAATTGATTGTTTGGTCATTTCTAACTTTCTAACTTTAGTTGTGAAGAGAAGCTTATCTAACGCATGGCTAGAAGTTGAAAGGGGAGGAAGAAAGGATAATGAAGTAAAAAATTCTTATCTATCATGTTTGGTACCTTATTTTTTTAAAAAGGGGAAAATATTTAAACTTCCCCTTAATTCCTTTCAATGTATTGAAATTCAGTACATCCTAAACTAGAATGCAAACAATTTCAACTCTTTTTTTTTTTTTTATATATATAACTATAATTCCCTTTCCCTACCCATCATCCAAACAAAATAAAGTTATTTTTCCTCCATTTTCTTTATTATTAGCTTTTAATTTTCCAAACACTATTAGGTGCATATCCATTAAGTGTACAATTTTGAGGCTGGAAAGTAGCACTTTTGTTTTTGAGTATTGGTTGATGAATTCAGAGTGCTTGATATACACAGCAATTCGAGTAGCATTTCAAAATTATTCAACATCATATTTAAAATTCTAAAAACTAATTATTATGAAGGATAGTGTTGAATCCTTGTATTATAAGGATATTAATAGGATTCTAAGAAGTAAATGAATATTCAGTTACATACACAGATTAACACTTTCTTTACACATTATTTCAATCGGGGAAGCCAATACACAATAAGCATATAGAACACAAAATCCATTAGATTTTTAGCTTAACTTTTAAAAATGCTTTGCTTCCTCATTCCACTTAGATCTAAGCAACTTAAGCAACATTCTTGCTTTTGTTTTAGTCCTAATAGTACACTGGCTCTGCAAAAGCAGTAACAACTGAGTCAAAACTCCACTAGAGATTGCTTCTTCTCTTGCCTCTAAAGAATCATTACATATTACCATTAGTGATCCAACAGCACTTTCACTGCCTTCATGATCAGATACTCTGAAAACCATCTTAACTAGACAACTAACACCATTAGGATTATTTATCACTGCCTCTTTTGCACTTTCTAGTCTTAGAAGAATCTCAATTATTGCCATTGCTTTTGCTGCCAATAAGTTTGATCTTTCTCGTCTTTCTGTGTTAGAAATGTATATTAACAGTCCATTTATTACACCTTCTTGAATTAAATTCTCTCTGTTCGAGTCCATCGAGCATAATGCAGATATGGCTTTGATTCCAGCTTCTGGTACCCCAAAATTCTTTTGAACAAGAAGAATTAGTTCTTGCAAGAGTTGCCGATTTTGGCCAAGAGTAGAGCACAGCTCTCTTGTCTTCATAGATGATGATATTGCTTCTATAATATTACATAAACCCTCTTGGATCATACTACTGCCTTGTTCAAGCAAAATTCTAAATGATTCCATCTTGGATTCTTCTTTTAGCTTGTTTAAAGATTCATATTCACCAAAAGGCAGCAATTTTAGAACACAAGAAACTGCTTCCTCTGCAAATTTGGTACTTACTTGGGATAATTTTGATTCTACTGATCCAAAAAGTAATTCCAACAACAAAGGGAAGAAGCCTAATTGAAGCAAATACGAATTTCTTGATATTGATTCATCAGATAGAGATTGGATTCTTTTGAGAACTTGATACTTTTTCTCCAAGGTAGCTTCATGAGACTCGAGATTGAGTTTAAATGAAGCTAAAGAATCAATTGTTTTCAAGTAATCAGGATCAAATTGAGGACCCATTTGCAACCACTCATCTATTAAATGGCGAAGAGTGTGATTAGGAACCATGGATAGATCATCAAGCTTCTGCATTGTAACAGGGCACGTGAGATTACCAGCAGCAAGCCATTTTTCTATGCTTGATCTATCATAGGTTTGGCCAGTACATAGAGTCACTGGATCTTCGAACAAGTCTAGACTAATTGGGCAAATGAACAAGTGGGGTATAGTCATTTGAGGTTGGTTCATGGAAGAAAAATCAACACAGATTCAAGACACCCCAATCCCCTTCCAAAAAAAAGGAAAAAAAAGTATTTAATGGTAGATTGATGGTATTGGCTTAAAATTCAGTATCTAGAAGTGGATGCTAAAGACACCACTAAAAGTGAACAGAGAAATGAGAAGATAGTTATAATTTAAAATGCAAGATTGAGTATTTTTATAAGAGAAACATTAAAGCACACTTTAAATTAAACAAAGAATTAATACAGAGGAAGTGGGCCTTTTTCCTTTTTACTAAATTCAGATTCTTGATGCTGTAGTGCAGAAAAATGAGCATAAATATTGAATTCAATATGGAACTGAGTTACGATGAAATAAAAAGAAAACAGAGAAAAAGAAAAAGAATCAAAGACAAGAAAGTGATACCAATGAATATTGGTTACTTGAATTGTCTCAGCAGGTGAAGTCGTGAGTTAGAACTCACGTAGAAGATTTAAATTGATGGGAAAGGTAAGAAAAGAAAAATGAAATTAGCAATAGCACCTTCCTCTGTCCATACTGCCAGGATAGAGAGAGTTGAAGGACTTCATTTCTGTGAGCTTTACACTGGGAGGAAGAGAGAGGCAAAAGTGCAATCTTAGTCTGAAGAATGAGAAGAGAACAGCAGAATATAAACACTGGAGATGGCCAAAAATGGGTTAAGAGACTGCAACTAAGAAAAGTTATGGGAAATGGTCCCCAAACTTTTTCTCCTATTCAGCCTTTTATTTTCTTTTTTTGGCGTACCTATCAATGCAGTCAAACTGACCCACCTAATGAAAATAATAATTATTAATGTCTTTGAAGTTTGAATCCACCCCACTTGAAAGTGAGAGATAATATTGGCCATCACAAAGACTCGTCAGAATAACAATAATACGGGGAAGAAGTATGAATATACATGTACTGAGGAATTTGAGAGTA
Organism: Aleurites moluccanus; assembly: GCA_948193065.1. NCBI lineage: Eukaryota > Viridiplantae > Streptophyta > Magnoliopsida > Malpighiales > Euphorbiaceae > Aleurites > Aleurites moluccanus. The sequence goes on along the minus strand of CANXYC010599890.1, from coordinate 2,716 downwards.
AAATTCGTTTTGAAAATAATATTTTAAAAATATCGTTTTAAAAAATTTGATATATTTAATTTAAATTTTTTTATTTTTAAATTTTAAAATAATATTTTAAATTAATTTGTCAAATATTTAAAAAAATATTTAATATTTTTTAAATTTTAAAATAATATTTCATATTCATTTTAATAAATTCAAACATTTTTTAAAAATTTCAAAGTTTAATTTATAGAGTATATATGAAAAGTTAATTTATTTGTATTTATTATTTTTTTTTTCATATTGGATTGTAATTATTTTCTAGTCGTATCTTACTGACATTTATAATCCAATTTAATAATTCTAATTTATATTTAAATGATATAATAATTTTAAATATGTTATATCATTTAATTGATAAATAATATTTTAATTATTTAATATAGTTAAATCAATCAAACTAATGAATTTATTTCGATCAAGAATTAAATTTAAAATGACAACTGTGTAGATTGATAAATTTTGATTCGATTTGTAGTTTAATTAGAATTTATTCATCTAAATTTTACTTATAATATATCTTAATTAATATATAATTTGAAATGACTTGAATTTATGAGTTAATTTATTCAATCTGATGACCTGATATGTAATTCGACTTGACGATCAATATAAATTAATAAAAAATAATTAATTTTATTAATTATTTTTATTTTTATCAAAAATAAAAATAGTATTATAATATTTAATATTAAAATTATGTAGTACCTATTCACAAGGTGAAGCCCATCTTGTTTTTCCTCCAACCTTTCAAGTGTATATTAAAATATATATAATGTTAAGGTGAGAATAGAGCCTAAAACTTTTAATATCTAAAAGTTTACTAAGTTTATATGCTAAAAATATGTTTCTACTTTTAAAATATTTAATTTGGAGGTAACAATGTTTTATATTTAAATATAAATCTTATTAAATTTAGTATAAATTAATTATATACCTTTTTAAGTTTTTTCTTATAATTTTTATTATATATATTATAAAAAAAATACAATGTTGAGAATGGCATCCAAAATTTTTATCATTTAAAAGTACAATTTAACCACTATATCACTTACGTAACTAATATTTCTTGTATGTGCGTGTCACGTCTCGATTTCAAAACATGACGATTCTATGATGCGGAAGATGACAGAGGTGACTGACACCCGTAGAACTCAATATCACATGCAATTATCAGTTATTATTAATTAGTTAATCAATTACTCAATTACTATTCATTCTGGCATTATGTAATCTGTCTGTAAATTGTATTGTAATTGGTTGTAACTATCATCATCTCATGCCATAATATAAATTATACTCCATAATATAAACTATACCATATACAACCTATAGAGCAGCTAAAATATAAACATACAAAATACAGTGTTTAATATAATTACACTATCACTCAAGTAGCAGAAATCCATAGAGATATCAACAGGTGGGATTCTGCCTCCTACTCTGCACCTAGAAAAGGAAAACAATGAAAGGGTGAGAATATAAAATACTCAGTGAATCTAATATGTATCAGTTATAAACAAGAACTGGGACATTAATAAAGGATGGGCAGATGGACTAATAATGTCACGACCTGACCCCATTGGGCACGTGATCGGCACTAAAGAATGGAAAAGCATAAGGTTTTCGAAACCCGTAGTAAGCCAAACTTACCACTGAACAACAAAAACTATAATATGACAGCTATAACTGTCACAAACAAGGACTATAAGCCCATCTGTCACACAAAAACTCAATAATTTAACTTTATTTCCTAGCTACTCAGGGCTGACATCATACATTTAACTTCAATTTAAGTTTCTGCTTAACAGAACAACCAATAAAAATACGACTATAAATCTGACATTGAAAATAATAATGCGGAACTCTAAAAATTTTAATACAATGACCATAAAATAATTACATAATAAAACAAAATAATTCCACTGCCTGAGAAATGGAAGGGAGGAATACTCAACTTAAAAACTCAATCTCTCTAAGCTCAACCCGAAACCTGGAAAAATATTGAACATGGGTGAGCATTTGATTCAATGAGCTGATATAAATTAATTTAACATGCAGGTCATTTATTAAATCTACATGAAATGTTACATCACATATAATCACCCATAAATATACATAACAATCATGATAAAAAATATATGTGAAATTTAACCTCATATATGTTTTCGTTTACCATAAATGGGGAGCCGACCCCCTCCCTTGGCTCTCTTAAAATCCAACTATGGGGCCACAGTGAGATCAACTCAAACTAGGCAATGCCTGTAATAACATCATTATAAATCATGTTGTGTCATGTTACATCGTTGATGTTTTATGTGTTAGTAGTGGATTTCACATCATCCTATTTTTCATCGTCAATATATACATACAATGTCATTCATCATCATCATAAACATCATATAATATGACATAAACATACATCATGCTCCTAAATCTAATGCAATAATGATAGTTATATATATACACATATATTTCATCCATCAATGCATTCATCAATGCTTGCATGCAGAGTTCAATTAAATATATTAACTCACAACTTGACGACCATTGTCACAGCCCAACTTAGGAGCCATGACGGTCCTAGGGTACGGGTGATGCTTATGCTACCAATACCACGAAGAACCCATAAATAAAACTATATGGCATGCATACACAAATAAGCTTAATATAGCTTAAGCAATACAAATGA